>JAJJMB010009055.1:1240727-1261692 GCA_023531105.1 Papaver atlanticum | reverse complement strand
TAAAATCCAGACGGCCAACAAGGCTGAACTTCCAACCATCAATTGATTTAGAACTGACCTCCTTCGGTATTCTTATCACAACTTCACCAGTTGAAGAACGAGTTGGAGGGTGAGACAACGAATCAGCATCAATACTAGAAAGGACGTGAGATCTCTTCCTCACTATATTAGCATACGAATTGTTTCCTATTCTTGGACGATTGCCTGTTTCAGTTCCATGGAAACTAGGGTTTCCTGATCGGTTTCCTGTTTCTGGTTCATGCACACGACGCTGTCGTGACTTTGATCTTGATCGATTACCAGAACGGTTAAAGCTAACATCATAACGTGATCTACCATGAATATCTGGGGGTTTTGATTGAGTTTGTGCCATGATTTGGCACAAACGGAAGGGAAAAGTGATCGTGAACAGTTGACGTTGAAGAGAGAAAAAACCGGAGCAATACCCCAGTAAGCATCCCCCAGTTTGTGACATGTTTGATGTCTCGAGTGAATGGGTCAAGTCATGAAACTTGCCGCTTAAAGTATCACATAGTGCTTTTAGGTCAAATAATAAAATTATTTGTGAGATCAATATTCATAAAGCATCATTTATAATTGATGCACATGAAGCATCGCTTTTAAACAAATTGCTGAAAACAATCGATTTGCAGGAAGCATCGTTGTTTTAGAGTTCGTCCAAATTATTCACGAGTTGAATGTCTTAGAAAAGTAGCATGACCGGTCACCTTTGGGCGATCGTTTGAGAACCCTATAGGTGAGCTACCACTTGGTCGATCGCTCCCTGTGGAGGAGGGGTGGCCGGTGATCACGGCGTCATCCTGTTGGCCATCTAGAATCCGATCTAAACCGTCCGACCGGGCTAGCGAAGTTGGACGAGATGATTTGCGGCAGTTGTATGCTGCCGTTGATTGTATTTTAGGGTTTGAAGCCGTGCAGCCACCCTACCATTGGGCAAAACGATTTGTGGCGTTTGCCACTGATTTGGATAGGCCGATTAGGTATATGCACAGATGGGTTGCCGGTGAGTGTGCAAACATCTCGTTGGTCTCCTGAAATTAGATCTAGGCCGTTCGACTAGGCTGGCGAAGATGGACGGCCGTGATCGATTTGTGGCAGTTGCGTAATGCCGCTTATTCAATTTAGGGTTTTATAAGCGCGCGATCGCCCTACTTTGGGAAAGCGGTTCGACGTGCTTCTGGATCGCCGCATGTAATTCGATCAGATGGGGATGGAGATGAGCCGCCGACGATCATGTTGGCGCCTCTTTGATCGTCTGAAATTGGATCTAAGCCACTCAATGTGGCTGGCGAAGATGGATGGTTGTGATCGATTTGCGACAGTAGTGTGTCGCTGCAACACAAACTAGGGTTTCCAAACAGCGCGTTCACCCTACTTTGGGCAAACGATTCAATGCACTCCTGGTTGCCGTGGACAAGTCGATTGCCAAGGATGTAGTTGGGTCGCTGGTGAACACGCTAGTACCCTTTTGATCATTCGAGGGAAGATCTGGACCGTACAACTAGCCTAGCTAAGTTGGACGGATGTGATGAATTTGAGACCGTTATGGTCGGTCTTGGCTCGTTTGAGCTCTTTTTCAACAGCGCGATCACCTATGTTTTTTTGAGCGTTCAAGGGTGTAGCGGATGAGCTAAAGGGATTTTGACCGGTCGGAATGTTAGTGGGCCCGCTGGTGTTATCATGACGATCACCTAGTTCCGCTAGGAGTAGGCTAGGTTGAATTGTGTGGCCAAATCGTGTGGCCGTGATCGTTTCTTAAGACTGATATGGACAGTCTAGATTTTTCTTAAGGAATTTAAACGCGTTCGATCGCGTTAACTTTTAATTAAAAAGTGTATAAACACGCTAATCTCTTTATCAGAGAGTGGTGTATCCTATGTGAGTGTTTTCATGCAGGTCTCAATATTGACACTTCGGGAGATTCATTCTACTCCGCTGCGAGTGAACATTAATCGTAATGTCATGCTAATATTGAGAGTTCGGCTGGGAACATAGCATAGGAAAATACCAGGCAGGTCATGCATTAGTGAATAATGCAATAGGTTAAAAGTTACAGAATATCTGGGATTGTTGCTTCACACACCATTCTGGATAAATTTCGTAAATATGGTTAATTGCTCAATACATATGTAAGTGAAAAGGTTTATGCACTCATCACTTTCAAATGGCTTTATTCCTTTGCAGGATGACAGCGCATTAAATACAGGGTTTTACGATTTTAGCCTTGAACTAAAAACCACCATCAACATTTATATATATATATACAAATATATTGAATTGCTCAATATATCTATGAGCGAAGAGGTTTATGCACTCATCACTCTTAAATGGCCTTTATTCCTTTGTAGAATGACAGCGCATTAAATATACTGAATTGCTCAATACATATGTAAGTTAAGAGGTTTGAGCACTCATCACTTATAAATGGCTCATCCTTTTTGCAGATCGACAGCGCATTAAATACAGGGTTTTACAATTTTAGCCCTGAACTAAAAACCACCATCAACAATAATTGAAATATCACAAGTTGTGCTTAATTTCAATCAATTAGATAATCCAACCTTTGGTTGTTGATATAAATTGATTGACACTTGAACATTGGTCTTTGGTACCGTTCAAGTTGTTTCTTATAATAATCAAGCTCACGGATTTCTATTTGTTTGATTTGCTGATTACTTTGAGAAACAGAGATATAAGTTTTGGATATATTTTCCTTGATTGAGTCCGACTGTCTAGTTGATTCTCTTGGAATTATATTGGAGTTAGTCCATACAGATTGCCTAAACGAAATATTGGGTGTGGTTGTTAGACGCACGCTTTTTCAGTTTTGGATGTCAGGAACAAGGAGAGTTTGTGTAACCTTAAGTGTGCAGTAATAATAAGGCTTCGGCCGAGATTAAATTTAAGTTATGTTGGTGCATTTGTGCCTTTGTTTGGCTTACTGTTTTATGCATCAAGTGGAGTGTGTGTGCTGATTTGGTGGCTTTGAATGATTATTAGCAGAACCTCTGTTCAGTATTGGATGAATAGAGTTTTAGTCAATAAGTAAAGAAATTGACTAACTGCGAATAAGATGAAACTGTGTTGTGGAGCATAGTGTCGTTGTCAAGGTTGGTTGCTGCATTTGGATAGTTTGAAACTATGACAATTCGGGTATCATAGCCCCGGTTAGAGTCTCTTTGTTCACGTTGGAATATAGAAGTCTACTTGAGTTTGTTGTTGTTCTTGAAGACGGTTGAGAATTGTATTTGAAATGAATGATCCATGCTAAGAGTATAAGTCCTAGAAAGGATGAGACGAAGATTAGGCCAAAGGTTAGCATTAAAGGTATGTGAAACTTATATCCAAAAATCATTACTTGCTGGTCAGACACGAATGATGTCCTCGGAACAACTTGGGAAGGGTGAAACTAGTTGTTATACATATTCATAGTTACACTAAGGGTACCGGACACGCTGCAAGTGCTGATGAGATACAACACGATGTTGGGAAGGCTAAGCATAATGTTGGTATGGTCCAACATCGGAACATCAGTCGCTTACTAGGGAGTAAGTCACACACCAAAAAGAAAATTTCTTCTGGAATGATGTACATTGATGTGAAGATCAACAGAGAGTGGGTATTAGCGATGGATGATATCGGTGCTAATGAGTCCTTTATTCGCAATGCGGTTGTTCAAGTTGGAAAATGGAAAGGGAAACTAGATTTTCTAGTGATGGCCATGGATGATTATGAACTTATATTGGGCATGAATTTCTTTTGTGTAGCGAAGGCATCGCCACTTTCTCATAGAGATGGGATATTGATTCAGCACCCTCAATACCCATGTATCCTTAGGATGAGAAAAAGTGATGATCCAGAAAAGACACTTAAGCTATGTTTGTCTGCGATTCAGGTGAAAGAAGGTCTACGTAAAGGCTTGACGTTTTTCCTAGGCGTGTTGGTTGAGATCAAACCAGAAAAGGTAGTAGAATTTGAAGGTGGGATAGCTGAGGTCTTAGAGGAGTATGCAGACACGACGCCTGCAGAACTGCCTAAGATGCTACCGCCATGGCGTATGATCGATCATATGATAGAGTTGGTACTAGGTGCGAGGCCTCCAGCACAAACACCATATCAAATGTGACTGTTAGAACTCGAGGAAATGCAAAAATAGAATTATGAAATGCTAGAGGCAAGTTATATACAACCTCTAAAGCTTCATTCGGTGCTCCAAGATTGTTCCAAAAGAAGCAAGATAGCTCGCTTCATATGTCTCTAGACTATAAAGCCTTTAATAAGTTGACTGTAAAGAACAAATACCCAATTCCGCTAGTGGCCGACTTGTTCAATAGATTATTCAAGGCTAAGTTCTTCACCAAGTTGGATTTGCGCTCAGGTTAATGCCAAGTGCGCATAATAGAATGAGATGAACCAAATACTGCAATGGTAACTAGGTATGGCTCTTACGAGTACCGAGTAATGCCATTCGGCTTGACGAACGCTCCTGCAACCTGATGAATGATGTATTCTCGGAGTATATACACCGCTTTGTAGCAGTATATGTTAGAGCATTACTCGGTTGAACTCACAAGTGTTGCTATCTCAAGCTTGTTGTCAATGTTAGATGATAAAAACTATATCTTGATTTCTAGTCTACTATATCTTGATTTGTCTTAAGAAAAATCTCAAATTTTATGATTTAGCAAATAAAATATTCAATGGTCCTTAAACAATATTAATTCTATGAATTAATTTGTAGATCAATTTAAAATTTCCCATGCAAATGATCATATTACTTGGGAATATTTCAAACATCATAAAAGAGAAATGTGAATTTATTGATATTTCTACTCAGGGTAGGTTGGCGAACCATTTCGCAAATCATATAGATATTTGAGATACAGGAAGGTTGGCAAACCAGTACCGCAAGTTTGGTTAGGAACAGTTCACGAGCTCGGTCGGCGAAACGTGGCAAACAGTTCAATTGGATTAATAGTTTCCTGATCACTATGCCTACATATTTCAGATTCTTCATTATTACTATCCTCATCATCATAATAGTACGAAGATGATTGAACCTTATCTAAATAAGTAGTGTCTTTTATTCTAACCTCGTCCTCTAAATTAGGCAAATTTTCACCATTGATATCAAGGGTAAAATTGGAAACACTATTTTGAATAATTAGATCTTTTAGAGAAGTTCTTTTCTGGGTCTCTAACAAAAGCTTCTGGGCCGACTCACATGATTTCCTGACATAATCTAGGAAAGAAGGTAAAGAAAGTTCACTAGTTGCATTTTTGTCCATAACTAAGTTATTCATTTCTACAAACTTACGTGCTGTCTCAGCTAACTTACGTGTCGACTCTAGTAAAGAGGAATTATCATAATTATTCTCGTAAGACCAATTCGTGTGTGGATAGTACTTGGGATCACCATGGGATGAACCATAATCTTTAAAAGATTGGCGTTCCCAACTACTATTCCCACCATGGTCATAAAAATGATGATGTCCATAATCAAATTCAGGTCGATACTCATTGTATTGGCTTCTATCATACCAGTTCGACATTCTTAATTGCAAGGGAATTCTACACAATCACAAGCAAGGCTGACTCGACCAAATCAAACCTATAAAATCTAGCAAACAACAAGCATGATGGCTCCCTTAGATTGTTTCTAGACCAGCTTCTATTCCTCCAAAGGCAACTAGGTATCGTTTTAGCAAACCTCTTTAGATCGATCCGAATAAAGTAAGTCGAAGAGAAGTAGGGGAAGCTCAGAGGAGCTTTGATACCCCCACCTCTTTGGCAACGTTTCCCGTTAGGGCGGCTCTAGTCGACTCACAGTAATCTTCCTGAACTTTTGAGTTAAGCTAATAAGATACCCAATACTTCCCTTTGAATGACTTTCCTACAAGCTCGTTACCCTATCGGTCTCGTTCTAATCAGTATTTTAAGCTTGGGTTCGCGTAGGTTATGTGTTCCTAAGGTTGGCAAGAAGAAAACGGTGATGAAAATCCGAACCCATATCTTGTATGGCCTGGCCTTGCCCTTTACTAGGAAATTAAAGTTCGTATTCAAAACCTCAACATATATGCACCTTAAGAAAGACAGTAAACCCGCTGACATGGGATTCCCGGGTGTTTAGAAGCTTACCTTCCGTACCAGACGGGAGATGAAACGGTGTTAGTCGACTCAGGCCACTGACTCCTGTGTCAGTGTACGAACCCGAGGGGCCGAGACGATATCGTAATCGTCGTCCTTCCCTGCAAACAGTTTATATTTATATATAAAAAATGTACCCTTCCGTAGGGTTTAAAAATAATTAAAGTCAAATGTTTAATGTTCCAAAAATAAAAATAAAGTCCTATTTACAGTTTCTAAAAAAAAAATCTAAAAAAAAAAAAAAAAAAAAAATCCTGGTCTTTTCTCCGTTCTTTTTGCTTTGTCTAGCTTTTAATCCCCCGGGTCTTTCGTCTCCAATTCCTCTTTGATTCAAAACCTGCAACAAAAAGACAAATACCCAAGAAACTTAAAAAAAGAACAAAAGAATAAAAATCTAAAAACAAATCCGCGTCGGCGGCGCAAAAAATTGATGTGATTTCAACTTTGTTGTAGTAAAAGGTTCGTTGAGACTTGTGAAGATTCGAGTTTTTAAATTTAATAAAAATTATATACAAAAATATTAACAAAGTGGGCGAGAGGTACTAGGGCTTAGGATTCCACCAAATTCATTTCTTAAGGTTCAAATAATAATTCTTTTAATAATTATAGCTCAATAAAAATATAAAATAAAGTGACTCTTATTTTTTCCAAGATAGATTCTCAAAATATTAGATGTAAATGTTAAGCATGGGACATCAAATCACCTAAGCTAAGCATGACCCATCTAATCAAATGACAACTAATTAAATCAAATCATAATTTCAATTAAAATTAGTGCAAAAGTCATGAAAAGAATTAAATATAATTACCCAAGTGTGAAATAAGGCTTCCTCCATCGCCCCAATTTTTGGGTTTAGCTCATCATAGTAAACGTGCTCTCAAAATATTTATTTAGGCTCAAAAATGGTTTACAAAGATGAAATAAAGAGAAAATGGTGTAGAACAGGATTATGCGGCGCACAAAAATCGTCAAAAAATGAACGATAAAAGACAAGTGCTGTAAACACTGTTGCACAGTCGCTGGAAAGGAGTTGGGAACTGCCGCAATTAAGTGACAGTTTGCAACGACTTTCCTTTACGGGCTTTTGTTCTTCGTGTTCTTGAGTTGCAGCATCAGAAAACTTTTCCTGCAACTCGTGATTTCTTCGCTCCGTAGCCTCCAAAACTTCCCCAAACTCTCGACACCCCTTCCTTGTACCTGGAGCAATCTATTTATACTCATAATCCTCCTTTAATCCGGCCATATCTCCCAAATAATCTTCATTTATCAATATTATTCTCCACGGCCAAAATTTCCATTTTTCGATCTTCCACGCGTTCTCAGCTTTCAACCTTCCTTATTTATCTTCTTCACGCATCTCTGTAGTGCAACACACTCGAAACTCATACATTACACGCCTCAAACTCGTGTCAAATTCACTTGAACCCGTGAAAACTTGTGTCCACTGTTTTGGATTGAAACACGTTATTAAGCCAAATTTGATCGGAAACAACACCCATACCAGCTTTATATAGTCATATCGCGTCTACCCACTAAGTTTCAGGGATTGAATCTCACTAAATCACGTCCAAACATCCGATCGAAATTCTGCCAGTGAAGAGAAACGTTTTCCCGCCAAAATTCATTTTTTGAATTTGAGAAGAAGATGTCCTCCCCCTAATCCTGCACGGGTGTCCCTTTAGCACTTGTCTTATGGGGTGCAAATAGTAATTTTTGGGCGTAGATAGCAATTTTCCGGGGTTCCTCCGACACATTTTCGGGGTGCTTCCGGTGCATTTCTTGGGTGCCTTTAGTACTCTATCCTGGGGTGTAAAATACCATTTTTCGAGCCAATTTTGCCCCAAGAGCTTATTCCCTAGAAAAGACTTAAAACAACTTTATTAGAAATAAAATGAGTCCTAGATAATGTAGTTATGGGTGAAAATGCGTCACACTTACGTGCTTATCAAATTCCCCCACATTTACATTTTGCTAGTCCTCGAGCAAAACCTCAAGACCCGCTCAACAGCTGGTCATTTGTGTAACACCAAGAGAGACCCGCTCAACAGCTGGTCATTTTTGTAACATAGAGAAAGACCCGCTCAACAGCTGGTCATAAGAAAACAAAAATAATAGACCCGCTCCACAGCTGGTCATATCAAAAAAAAAAAAAAAAAAAAAATTTGATGACCCGCTCAACAGCTGATCATAAAAGTAAATTCCTAAGGTAGACCCGCTCAACAGCTGATCATAAAAGTAAATTCCTAAGGTAGACCCGCTCAACAGCTGGTCATAATATGATAAGGAAACTCCTACAAAAATAAACAAAAAGTTAATCACTCCCCCACACTTAAATCTAACATTGTCCTCAAATGTTATGAAGATGAAATTAAAAATATGAACAAGGAGAAACTGTTACTACTTAAAGGAAGTGAGGAAGGATATTACCGTAGTCGACGTATAAGCATGGGTTACCTCCCAAGAAGTGCTAAGTTTAAAGTCTTCAGCCAGACTAGGAAAGGATTAGTCACTCAAATCATAAAATAACAGTCGGAACAACTGTGGGTCTTCAAAACCAAATAGAGCTGACCAAAGGAAACTGCAATAAACCAAGAAAATGAACAAGACTAGCATGCCCTTATCTAGTTTCCTGATTAAGATATCTAAATCTAATTGTGGTTCAGGTTCAGGTTCTATGAAAGGGTCTAAATAAAATATTTTCATTGGCTGCCTTTCTTCAAAGGTGGGATCCGAATTATTAGGTCCTAAAGTCTGGAAAAACTCAAATAGGAACTTAAAAGCACACAATAATAACCTAAATAACTGAGGATCCTCTAAGTCAATCAGATTTGACTTACATAATTGACCACAATGAGAGTAGTGGTCATTCTTAAGTAAATGTGTCGATTCTATTAATCTAAAGTACCTAGGCTAAGTCTCATAACTTAATATTCGACACATTTGAAATATAAACGTTCCCACAGTTGGAAGAAAACTATTTGGTGGGAAAACAAAGTCAATCTGGGTATCATAGCCTGGGCAAACCACATCAACCATAGGATGGGTTTCTAACGACTGAACTTCTTCCTGGACATCATTAGGTTCGGGAAAACGAGTATGAAGGTAATCTTGTAAAATGGTTGAGGCACAGATATCAAGTCCTAAGTGAGGGGACTTTCTGAGAGTTAAAGGTAAGGCACTAGGAAAATGATAATCACCCCCAAACTTAGAATTTTCAGTGTCTCTAGATAGACTAGTCACAATCTCCCTAATTTCTAGATTATCAGATTCTTGGAAATGGTCAATTGATTTTTCTAAGTTATTATCAGGTAGTGCATCTTTACTCATCTCTATGGGTCTATCTTCTTTATCTAAGACTATTGTTTCTAATTCACTAGACTCTAAAACAACATTTTCAGAATAAACCCGTTCCTCTAAACCACTATCGGCTTCGTAATCAAAAGGAAAAACTACATATTCTAAAATGGTGGTATCCCTAATCAAATCCTTTTCCTTTTGAATAGGTGAATAATCATAAAAATTATTTGGATTTGAACTAGAAATAATATCATCATTACAAAGCTCAATTGGATTAATAGTTTCCTGATCACTATGCCTACATATTTCAGATTCTTCATTATTACTATCCTCATCATCATAATAGTACGAAGATGATTGAACCTTATCTAAATAAGTAGTGTCTTTTATTCTAACCTCGTCCTCTAAATTAGGAAAATTTTCACCATTGATATCAAAGGTAAAATTGGAAACACTATTTTGAATAATTAGATCTTTTAGAGAAGTTCTTTTCTGGGTCTCTAACAAAAGCTTCTGGGCCGACTCACATGATTTCCTGACATAATCTAGGAAAGAAGGTAAAGAAAGTTCACTCGTTGCATTTTCGTCCATAACTAAGTTATTCATTTCTGCAAACTTACGTGATGTCTCAGCTAACTTACGTGTCGACTCTAGTAAAGAGGAATTATCAGAATTATTCTCGTAAGACCAATTCGTGTGTGGATAGTACTTGGGCTCACCATGGGATGAACCATAACCTTTAAAAGATTGGCGTTCCCAACTACTATTCCTACCATGGTCATAAAAATGATGATGTTCATAATCAAATTCAGGTCGATACTCATTGTATTGGCTTCTATCATACCAGTTCGACATTCTTAATTGCAAGGGAATTCTACACAATCACAAGCAAGGATGACTCGACCAAATCAAACCTATAAAATCTAGCAAACAACAAGCATGATGACTCCCTTAGATTGTTTCTAGACCACCTTCTATTCCTCCAAAAGGAAACTAGGTATCGTTTTAGAAAACCTCTCTAGATCGATCCGAATAAAGTGAGTCGAAGAGAAGTAGGGGAAGCTCATAGGAGCTTTGATACCCCCAACTCTTTGGCAACGTTTCCCGTTAGGGAGGCTCTAGTCGACTCACAGTAATCTTCCTGAACTTTTGAGTTAAGCTAATAAGATACCCAATACTTCCCTTTGAATGACTTTCCTACAAGCTCGTTACCCTATCGGTCTCGTTCTAATCAGTATTTTAAGCTTGGGTTCGCGTAGGTTATGTGTTCCTAAGGCGGGAAAGAAGAGAAAGGTGATGAAATCCGAACCCTTATCTTGTATGGCATGGCCTTGCCCTTTACAAGGAAATTAAAGTTCGTATTCAAAACCTCAACATATATTTATTTAAAAAAAGGTACCCTTCCGTAGGGTTTAAAAATAATTAAAGTCCAATGTTTAATGTTCCAAAAATAAAAATAAAATACAAAAATAAAGTCCTATTTACAGTTTCTAAAAAAAAATCTAAAAAAAAAAAAAAATCTAATTAATTTAAAAAAAAAATATCTTCGTCTTTTCTCCGTTCTTTTCGCTTTGTCTGGCTTTTAATCCCCCGGGTCTTTCGTCTCCAATTCCTCTTTGATTCAAAACCTGCAACAAAAAGACAAATACCCAAGAAACGTAAAAAAGAACAAAAGAATAAAAATCTAAAAACTCTAAATCTAAAAACAAATCCGCGTCGGCGCCGCAAAAAATTGATGTGATTTCAACTTTGTTGTAGTAAAAGGTTCGTTGAGACTTGTGAAGATTCGAGTTTTTAAATTTAATAAAAATTATATACAAAAATATTAACAAAGTGGGCGAGAGGTACTAGGGCTTAGAATTCCACCAAATTCATTTCTTAAGGTTCAAATAATAATTCTTTTAACATTTATAGCTCAATAAAAATATAAAATAAAGTGACTCTTATTTTTGCCAAGATAGATTCTTAAAATATTAGATGTAAATGTTAAGCATGGGACATCAAATCACCTAAGCTAAGCATGACCCATCTAAACAAATGACAACTAATTAAATCAAATCATAATTTCAATTAAAATTAGTGCAAAAGTCATGAAAAGAATTAAATATAATTACCCAAGTGTGAAATAAGGCTTCCTCCATCGCCCCAATTTTGGGGTTTAGCTCATCATAGTAAACGTGCTCTCAAAATATTTATTTAGGCTCAAAAATGGTTTACAAAGATGAAATAAAGAGAAAATGGTGTAGAACAGGATTTTGCGACGCACAAAAATCGTCACAAAATGAACGATAAAGGACAAGTGTTGTAAACACTGTTGCACAGTCGCTGGAAAGAAGTTGGGAACTGCCGCAATTAAGCGACAGTTTGCAACGACTTTCCTTTACGGGCTTTTGTTCTTTGTGTTCTTGAGTTGCAGCATCAGAAAACTTTTCCTGCAACTCATGATTTCTTCACTCCGTAGCCTCCAAAACTTCCCCAAACTCTCGACACCCCTTCCTTGTACCTGGAGCAATCTATTTATACTCATAATCCTCCTTTAATCCGGCCATATCTCCCAAATAATCTTCATTTATCAATATTATTCTCCACGGCCAAAATTTCCATTTTTTGATCTTCCACGCGTTCTCAGCTGTCAACCTTCCTTATTTATCTTCTTCACGCATCTCTGTAGTGCAACACACTCGAAACTCATGCATTACACGCCTCAAACTCGTGTCAAATTCACTTGAACCCGTGAAAACTTGTGTCCACTGTTTTGGATTGAAACACGTTATTAAGCCAAATTTGATCGGAAACAACACCCATACCAGCTTTATATAGTCATATCACGTCTACCCACTAAGTTTCAGGGATTGAATCTCACTAAATCACGTCCAAACATCCGATCGAAATTCTGCCAGTGAAGAGAAACGTTTTCCCCCCAAAATTCATTTTTTGAATTTGAGAAGAAGATGTCCTCCCCCTAATCCTGCACGGGTGTCCCTTTAGCACTTGTCTTATGGGGTGCAAATAGTAATTTTTGGGCGTAGATAGCAATTTTTCAGGGGTTCTTCCGACACATTTTTGGGGTGCTTCTGGTGCATTTCTGGGGTGCCTTTAGTACTCTATCCTGGGGTGCCTTTAGTACTCTATCCTGGGTGAAAATGCGTCACACTTACGTGCTTATCAGGCAGATTGGTATCAAAAGTATTCACTTCGGCTGAAGCAACTCTTAGGCTGTAAAGGACGTCAGCTAAGGGAATCAAGTGCGTAGAATCTTGCGAAGTTCAAAATACATTAGGAGCGCGGTTGTAACTGAATCGCTTGGATGGTGGATTCGGTCTTAACGAAATTCTAGTTCAAAGTCTTATAGTAGGCTAATGCATGTAACGGTTTAATACAGTGTGGTGTTCAATCTAGATTAGGTCTTGGTGTTTTTCTGCTATTACGGTTTCCTAGTTTACAAAATTTATGGTATCCTGTGTTTTTCCGTTTTCGCATTATATTATTTATCTATATAATTGGATTTACACAGGTATGTCTGTATTCAATCTAAGTAGATATGTCCGCTAAATTGTAATCGATTACGAGACTAGTTTTTTGTAGAATTCGTATCTTTAAAGATAGATAACAAATTTAATCACTTGGCAGAATTCCGATTGAATTATTTGGATACGACTAGATTGATCTTGGATATTGATTTTTGAGATCATCTAAGTACTCTGCTTAACAATCAAGTTCACAGACCTTGTGTCTATACATACTGATTGAGTAGAGGTTGAGATCTAATCTCTGTATACATATTGTCAAGGATTATTAAGTTGGTCTTCTTGCTATTGTATTAAGTTTTGTCTATACATGTTGCCAACCAAAAAAGTTGGGTGTATTTGGTATCCCCTGCGTTTTCAATTGGTATCAGAACAGGCAAACACTGTTGATGATGATGCTCGTCTACGGGAGAGTTAGCTGGCTTCGTTCCAAGAAGTCCTGTTTCAGATATAAAAAAAAAATTCTGCGACAAGAACAAGTCATCAGGTCCTCGAGATATTTCAATTCCAAGAAAATACTTGAGGATGCCCAAATCCTTCACATGGAAGCATTGACTTAATAGGCTTTAAAAGAAGCAATAACAGCGGAATTGTTCCCATAAATAATCAAATTATCAACAAAAAGTAAAACATGAAACACACTATCATGATGTTTTAATGTGAACAGTGAGTAATCGGCATATGATTGCAAAACCCAAAATGTTTTAGACTACCTGCAAGTTTAAAAAACCAATTATGAGGGGACGAACGAAGACCATATAGAGATTTACGAAGACAACACACTTTACTAGTATAATCACTGGAAAAACCAGGTGGAAGTTGCATATACACTTCCTCGTCAAGATCACCATGAAGAATAACATTATTTACATCCATCTGATATAGCTCCCAATCACGAGCAACAGCAATCACTAAAAATGTCCAAAAAAAAAACATTTTAGCAATTGGTGCAAATGTCTCATGATAATCAACACCTTCCACTTGATTATTACCAAGAATAACTAAACGAGCTTCTAATCGCTCAATAGTACCATCTGAATTATACTTGATCTTGTATACCCATTTGCAACCAATAACCTTTTTTCCGGGAGGAAGATCAACAATAACCCATGTACCATTCTTAACAAGAGCATCAATCTCTTTAGCCATTGCCTCGAGCCAACAAGGGTCATGTACTTCCTCAGTGTACCTAGTAGGCTCAATACAAGTAGTAATAGCCGTCAGAAAACGTGTATGATTCGCGAAAAAATTAGCACAAGAAACATAATTAACTATTGGATAAGGTGTACCCGAGGAAATTGTTGGGAGTGAGGAGGTTGATGCGGGATCTATAACTTGAGTTGTATTGCATATGTAATCACGTAAACGGGTATTAAGAACTCTGGATCTGCCACTTCGACCGATAGAAATTTCATGATTTTCAGTGTCCACAACGAGTGGAGAGCACTAATCATTAAAATTAATACTCCCCCTATTTCTTCTGGAAAATGAGGAGCACAAATATGTGATTTTCTTACATCCATATCATTGAATGGAGAATCCTCATGTCCAATACTAGGGGAAATAGTTGGCAAATTAGACTCAATTCTCATATCTTGACAATCCTCAATTAGTGGAGATACATGAGGTTGCGCAAATTCAGTTGGTGGACTACCCAATATCATTTCCTTATATGGGAATTTGTCTTCAAAAAATACCACATCGCGCGACACAAAAAATTCATGGTTTTCCAAATCAAAAACCCGCCAACCTTTTCTTCCATGAGGATATCCAACAAAAATACATCGACGACTTCTAGAATTAAATTTATTCTTGTCGCGAGGCACTAGACGAGCGTAACACAAACATCCAAAAATTCGCAAATGAGCATATGAAGGAGGCTTTCCATATAATAATTCATATGGAGTTTTCCCACTAAGCGGCGAAGTAGGTGTACGATTGATAATATATGCAGCACTCAAAATGCATTCACCCTAAAATTTTAAAGGAAAATTAATTAGCTTGGAACCGTAGAGCTCCCGACATTAAGTAAATGATGATGTTTGTGTTCAACACGCCAATTTTATTGAGGCGTATCTACACATGAGGTCTGGAATTCTACGTCGTGTTCAACAAAATAAGGAACTAATGGTCGAAATTCTGTACCATTATCACTTCATACCACTTTAACCTCCTTCTCAAATTGAGTCTTAGCCATAACACAAAAGTTTTTGAAGATTTGAGTCACTTCATATTTATATGCTATCAAATAAACCCAAACACCTCGATAATGATCATCGACTATAGAAGAAGAAAAAATGTGCAGAAGAAGTACGATAAGCACCCCATACATCACAATTAACTAAACCAAATAAGTCATCAGTTTTATTCATACTAATTGGAAAAGCATCATGAGTTTGTTTTGCTTTGAAACAAACATCACATGGTTCACTTCGAAAATTTTCACGATCATCTTTACTGACACAAGGAAGGAATGAATTTTTTTTATTAAACGCATGACCTAAACGTTATGCCATAAATAATAAGTATTTATTGTAGTTATTTGATTTTCCATCGTTGGTGTGTCAATCTGAAATATATAGACCCCATCCTCTTACTCACCCACTCCAATCAAGGTCCTCGTAGTGCGGTCATATATCAAACATAGCTTATCAGTTAGTGTCACCATGCATTTCATGTCGTTAATCAAACATGCCAAGGAGACTAAATTGCAATTGAGTGAAGGATCAAATAAAACATGATTTATTTATAAAATTAGGCCCAAACACAACGGTTCCCTCGCACTGAGCGTGCAAATATGTGCCGTTTGGAAGTCCAATAAGGGGACAAGCCTATCTGCTGCAAGTGAAGTAATAAGTCTTTACGTCAGGTCATATGCCTCGATGCCCCTGTGTCAAGTATGCACTTACAAGAAAGCTTTTCTTTCGAACTCTCCTTGTTCGATGAGTTAAGCATATTCGCTATGGCTGTCAATTGAGAATCTATAAAAGTATTCATAATTGCTGCCCGATCTTATGTCGAAAGGGAGATACCAATAAAAAATTCACCACCACCGGTTGCCAAAATTGTGCCATTAGTAACAGCAAAACTTGACTATCCTTGGATGTTATTTGATCCTTGATGTGCACGCCCTCCATTTCCTTTACCATGTTTTTCTAGCTACCAATCTGGATACCCAACGAGTTTGAAGCAATTTACCATTTCATGACCAGATTTACCACAGTTCTTACAAGTTGGTTTATCTACAAACGTTATGGACATCCTAAAAGCAGGTCCCTTTGTCTCTTTTGGAGCTTATACTGTAAATCCCACGGCTTTCATATGTACATCGCGTATCCTAACAATAGTTTAGTGTCTTTCCTCCTGCACAATCAATGCATATACACGACTGAGTCACGGGAGAGGATCTTGAGCAATTATACGAGAACGAATCGCCCCATATATCGTATCATCAAGGCCCATCAAGAACTGATGGACACGTTCATCTTCTTGTTGTTTATCCCATTGGGCAAACATGTATACACTTATTACAACTGCACATGGGAGGTTTAACATGATTACTAAGTTCTTCCCAAAGAACTTTCAGTCGACCAAAATCAGCAGCAATCGCCTGTCCATCTTGCCTGCATTTGGCTAGATCTGAACGCAATTGGAGCATCCTTGGTCCATTCCCAATCGAAAGACGGTTCTTCAAATCATCCCAAAATTCCTTGACTGTCTCGTAGCAAGTAATTGTTGGTCGCAGATTCGGCTCAATGGACGTAGCAATCCATCCAACAAGCATTGAATTAACGCTCCACCAATCTTCAATATTGGGAGAATCTTCTCTAGGTTGTGTAATTTTTCCATCCAAAAAGAACTGCTTTCTTCTGGCTCGAAACGCGTTACGCATTGATCGAAACCACTCATCATAATTGTCGCCATTCAATTTCACCGGGGAAATAACCATACCCGTATGATCCTAAGGATGCTGGTAATACAGTGAAGTTGGATCAATTTTTTCTTTCATCATTAGATGTCGATTCTTTCCTGGTCATGATGCAAAGCTTCGACACAAACAAAAGAAAGAAAACTTCGTATAAAAGATTTGATTAATTCGTTTTTGGCTCTAATACCTTAAAACAGTGAGTATGAAGAAGAGAATTGATATTATTCAATCTTGGTTAAACCCTTACAAGTACAGGAAATATATAGATGTTGTACTCAGCATATACAAAGGAAATAAAACAACTCAAAAGATATCCTATTGTATACATCTAATATCTTGCCTAAGATACGTATATATTACCTAAGAATGATTATAACAGAATATGCAGTAAATTTTTTTAAAAATAATAGGTTTGGGACCATCCTAATCCTATTATTTAAAAAGATGTTATATAATCGATAATTTAATATTTTATTATTTTATAGATATATTAATTTAAAGAATAATTTTTAATTTTTTTTAAATTTTAACCATTGTGGTTTAACACAAAATACTAGGATGTGCAACCATTGACCAATTTCCTTAAAATTTCTAGATAATGAAACATTGGAAATTGTAGAAATATTAATATCATACTACATCCAATATCACAAACCCTAACTTAATATAATTAGTATTTAACATATAAATTAGATACATATGGACATTATTTTTTATTTTATAATAGAGTTATTATTTTATATAAAATTTGGGACTTAATAATGCTTAAGGAAAATTTTAAAATGTATTATATTATAAAAAAATCATAAAATTAAATTAATTTATTAATTTATATTGGATAAAGAGTATTACATACTAGTTGGAAGCCTAACATGATAAGCTCCAACAACATACTACTACATTAATTGAACAGGTTGCTGTGTTAGCCTACCAGCGAGCCTCATGGGTAACCTAGCCAAGGGAGCCGAAGCGGATGGGGGGCTGAGATTGTGTCACAAGGGGGGCAAGCTAACTTTACCTTCCACGTTAATTTCTGCAATATTATAATATTATCGAATTTATTATTTTAGCACTAAGGGCCCAAATCGGGACCAGAAAATTCTATTATTTTAACGAGAATATTATATTATCGAGTATTATATTTAAAAAAAAATTAATGTATACATAATATCAAGTATATTTCCTAATACCTTCTATGTAGTTGTGTTGGATACCTTCTACTCTTTATTTCATCGACAATCCCTGAAATATACCAAGATGGTGAAGCAGGAGAGGTAACAAGTCGAATCCGTTGAGTTAATTCAGCAATGTGGACTGTGGAGCTCCAGAGAGGCTCCAGACAGATAAGTGATCCATGGCCAAACGACCACACGGATTCGTCGTGATTTAATCTAAACCTAGGGCTGTCAAAGGATAACCGAATATTCGATATCCGTCCGAGACCATTTGAATCGTTAGGATATTATCCGAAATTTTCGATAACGGATATCGGATATGGATACTTTATCGGATATTTTTACTTATCGGTAACGGATACGGAAAAGGCATTATCCTATAGGATAATATCCGATATCCGTTTAGAATGCATATGCAATTTTATTTTTATTTATTTTGAATAATATATTTAGTTTTTAACTGGGCAGTATATGAAGACGTAGAAATAAAAATATTATGGAAGAAAATAAACACAATTATTTTTGTTGGTTACGAGAAAAGCGAAGAATTTTTCAATTCTGTAGTGAAGATTTGAGTTTTGTTTAAATCTAATGTAATAATTTTATAAAGTAAATTTTTTGCATTTGATCAAGGTATTTGGTTGAATTTCCTTAGGGTTACTTTGATTTATTTTTTTAAATTTATGAAACGTAGAGAAAGACTAAATAAAGAATTTAAATTATTTTTATTATAATGAAATACTATCGGATATTGTCGGATATCCGAAATTATTATCGGAACGGATACGGAAAATATTTTTGAATATCCGTCGGATACAATCGGATATCGGATATCTGATAACCCTTATCGGTAACGGATAAGGTAGAGGCTATATCCGTTTCGATAAGTAACGTTGCCTGACCTATCTAAACCTTCAAAGTACAAAACCCCCGATGTCTAAACTGTGGTCTCCAAACTCGAATGATCGTCCTAGCTAGTTAATACTACATAGACCTATCTTCGTCCCGTCAATCAATCAACTTTATTTTGATTTAAGACTGGGAATTAACTCTTGGAAGTTGATAGTATTGATTGATTTACAAACTATTTATAGAATGTTCAACCTCCCACTAAATCGACTTGATATAAAAAAACCACATAATAAATTGCTAGAGCTAGTAATGTATGGGTGGCGTGGTGTAGAGAGTCACCCCAAAACTGATCAACACACGGCTGTGCTTTACCCTAGTTATCTGCCAACTTATCCATCATTTCCATATTCATCATTTTTTCTCTTAAAGCAACACAGGACAATAGTATCGTGTATTGATGGACATTTAATGATTACTCTATGACTTATAGAGTCATAATGGAGTATTTCATCTGTGTATGTGAACGTTTTCATCAAAATGGATCTAGAAAAGCTGACTGTAGAAAATAAATTCCGATTCTACTTCTACATTTTCTTTTGAACAGTAGCCGACACTTGTACTCGACGACCCGTTACTACTTAGGTGAGGTGGTGGGTCCTATTAGAAGTGGATCCTTAGTTGTTGTTTTTCTCAAGTGCCAAATCTGTTGTTCCACTACTATTTCTGACAGATATCTGATCCCGCCTAAAACAGAATTGCAACCGGCTCCATGAAACAAAATTTTTTGGTTGACATATCAGGTTCCTGATTGTTAAAGTTTTCGCTATTTGACAATGCTAAAAACAAGAGTCCTCTTTTAAGAGTAACAGGTGCTACACGGCAGATGTATAATATATTTTGAGTGCATATGAACATGATCAAATCCTAACTTCTTTCCGATCCACAGTTTATAGACCCATGTTGGTTTCACATGCTACAAATTCCATGAACAAGAAGAGAAAAGATATTTGTTGTGCTTAATCCTGCAGTGCGTCGTGGAATTCTACTGCATCTTGGAAACATCTCATCATTCTTTATCCGTCTCATCTCATCATTCTTTATCTGTCTCTCTCTTCGAAATCTCATTATCTGAGTCGGTGATGACCATCATTGTGTGAACTAGAAACAGTGTCGCTAAATAGAACGAAAGCGATCTTTTAACTTTTTGCATAATTTTCAATATAAATACAAAATTTTCGTTAATAATATCTTAAAATATGAAAAAGCTAATCAACTTTCTAATCGGACTTTGACTTTTTTAATGACGTAGTTACCCTCATCATTTACATACAATTGCTTTACATATTCTGGAATGTCAAAGGTTATATTTGACATTGACTACACATCTCTCTTTGCTTTTATGTCAACCCCACCTCTCTAGCTGCCCAACAAATCACCGCCTCTATACCTCCTGCTGGACCTATCCTTAACGCTTTCCAAATCCAAATCCAAATCCAAAGTCTTTTCCAGTAGCAAGTACCGGGTCGACTGGAGAATATCTCCTAAAAATATAACATAGTTTTTACGCCGGCCTGTCAAAGCCTTGCACAACTCGCACCAGGGCAAGCAAAATACTTGACGCTACCCGCGCCGCGATTGTTTATGGACCAAGTTGTAAGTAATCACCGTTTCAAGGGATTACGAATTCTCGACCATTAATGCGGAAATGCTTACACCATGTCCTTGTTGCGGATGCTACGGGGTTTTACCCCTTCACAATCTGCATGGTTGCCTTTACGTGTTCGCTGATTGAGTAGTAATGAAATTGACGAAAAATATAGAAAAGGAGTTTGTTAGTTTTCGTACCTGAGACCTACCTCTTCCATGCGTATCGCCGCCCTCCATGTCTGTCTGTCCAACGCCTGCTCCATTGAAAGATAGTGCTACTTATTAGGGGGATCGACCTGTTCGCATACTCGTAAGGGGGATCGACCTGTTCGCATAATCGTAAGGGGGATCGACCTGCTCGCATACTTGT
>JAJJMB010009055.1:1150412-1237912 GCA_023531105.1 Papaver atlanticum | reverse complement strand
GTGGAAGCAAGACCCGCGTCATTATATACCATTATAACTTTAATTAACCAGTTTAAAAAAATTCAGTTCTCTTTTAGGTCTAGGGGTTGCCGTCATATCATCTCGCTTTCTTGCGACGTACCTTGCAATCTTGCATCTTCACACGACTATTTAAAAAGAACTTTTTTAATTCGGGGATATAAATTACTATCCCCATCCAATGGTGTCTGCTAAGGGGTGTCTTTTGAGGGAGGAAATACGAAACTACCTTTTAAAAAACTAAAAACTAAATCAAACCTAGAATGGGTAGAGTAGCTACTCCCTTTCAAATTCTAAATATTCTCCACTCTCTTTCAAATTCTCTTCTCCTTTTCTGCCGGCTCCTCACTTTGAATAAGTTTTTTTTTACATTCGGAAGTGATGAAGACCATGCCGGTAGTGATGAAGACCATGTCGATATCTTATGTCGGCATGGCTGTTAGGATGAATACCATGCCGATATCTAGTGCCGACATGGTTTTTAGGATGAATACCATGCTGATATCTAGTGCCGGCATGGTTTTTAGGATGAATACCATGCCGATACCAACATAGCTCAGAAAGTCTGTCCCAAAACTTGTTTGTGCCGGCATGGTCGATTGTCAAGTGTACCGTGCCGATTTGAGGACAAAAACATACTGAAAATCTATCTGAAATAACAAGTTACAATGTACATTGCGGGCACTACCACCGACATGCTCGATAATGAACTTTATGTGCCGGCAGTGTACTTACAATTTCAAAATTGGGGATATTGTGTATCGGCATGGTGAAAGTATGAATACCATGCCGATTTGGTCCCTGCCGGCATGGTATTCATACTTTTACCATGCCGGCACTGAGTTTTTCAGGCGTAACAATGGCGGATTCAATGAAAAAAAATCAAATTTCAGAACATTAATACCTATATATGACTAATTGGAGCACTTGTATATTCAACTTGTTTACTCTCTTAGGTTGGTTCTTCACCTAAACCTTCATAATCATAAATATCTTGATTTAATGTTGTTGCATCAACAAATTCAATGATAATGATTTATTCTAATGATTATCAAACTTATCTATTAACTTAGCTAATTATAATTAACCACTAAACATAATTAGTCAGGGTTAGATTAGGAGTTAGTTAAAATACATGTGAATCCAGATGAGTCGTCTGAGGCAAGACCCCGGAGCATACGGCTATAGCAGCTGACCATGACATAGGAGCAACAACAACCCACGTGCAAACATTTACAGGATTTCATTGAAATTAACAAACAAGTAGTAATTAATGTACTTAAAATTATTAAGGCAAGGTATTTTGGTTATTTTTGAACGAAGCGTTTTTCGTGGGCTGGCAATAAGCTATGAGTTTGGTCCACACACCATGAGTCGAGGTGTAGAAATGAGAGGCTCATTCCTCTCATACATACACTAAGAGATCTGAAAATGCCTTAATTCTGTCAACATTTATGATGTCTGTTTATTATACAAATTTCTTTAGTACAGAATGACAGTGGCTACAGTAACATACCAAAACTTGAGCGAAGACCTCACAGAGCCTCAGACATATGACACAACTCACAGTTATCTATAGTCGGGTCGTCGTTTGAAAATCAGCTTCTCGAGAAACTAGAAATATACCAGATTTCACCAGTCTAGAAAAACTCTGGAACATGCTGTTGAAGAACAGTTGGTTTAATTCTTGCACTGTAGAACATATAGGATCCATTTCTCTATTCATGTTGTGTTTCTTTAGTGTCGAATTAACCCTTATAACGTGTAATCTAATCCAGATCCATACTTCCAAGCCTCCAGATGTCTTCCCCAGTCATACTTCATTTTGGCCGGCAGTGTATTCACCCATGGTCTATTATATCAATCCCAAAATGAAGCGATTCAGCCGAAAACAACAAACAATATATTAGTAGCAGAATTGCAGTTAGTGAGGTAAATTGCATTTTACCAAAAGATATTGGATTGCAAAATACGACTACAAAGCACACACGGCCTATCTTAAACATTGCATGAGTGTGGGTCCGTGATTGTCCATTGAACCCAAAAATCCGCGAGTCCAGGATCTCAGGCTTTTGTTTGCCTCGCAGAGCCAAATAGCCGGGTTGTTCTTAATTTCAGATTTATATGTGTACTCTGTAGTAATTGGAAATCAACAACCACACAATATTTACCTTATGACAGGATCAACGAAGGTTGAGAGAAATGTGTAGTAACCCAGCATGAAAAAATGTCCAGACCAGCTTATGAACACAGGAACTCCCACCTGCCAAAAAAAAAGAGGGTTAACCCAGTTCATATTCGCCAAGGCGAGGAACATACATAAACAATTCAAATAGCTCACGACTGTAAATAGACAGCATAGCTGGACTGGAGGCAGTGATTCTGAGTTTCTACCTGTTTGAATATAGAAGGAATGATTTGAGGCTTGGTTATCATAACTAAGCCCAATGTTTTCACTAGAGGACCAAATTGTATAACATCCTGAAGAAATGGTCTGAGTACTGGATCGCCGAGTCTCTGAGAATAATGAAGTTAGTAGTTGCACATATTAAGCTAAAAGGAAGAAAAAAAACTCAGCATAAGTGTCTACCTGCATACACTGGAAATTTACGCAGAGAAGTTCATTAATAAAATCTGGTGAAACATTAGCTTCTGGTTTTGCTGACATTGCTCTTTGAAACAACCAGGATGAACTTAAGTTTGGCTGCACATAACAAACTTATTATGAGATTCTGAGGAGTTAGGAGCAAACCATGAAGTGGACTGTGTCAAAAGATACAAACCATGTAAGGATTCAGCAAGGACAAGCTAGAAGAGTCAAGAAAATTATTATTAACTGCTTCATAAATTCCTGAATCCACGAATATGAAACCTAAGCATGTTAGCCTTCATTTAATTGTGTAAATACTAGTTAGTAAAGAAGGATTAGGGAACATACCATCTGACAATCGGCCAAGATGCCTAGTCAAGCTTCCAAATCCGCCAAATGAGACTGGTGATTGTATGCCGCTGGCATCCCCAAACTGCATGCACAAATCTGGGTTTCTCTAAATCATCTGTTTATAACTCAGGTGAATATAGTTAAAGCGAAGTTTAAGAACCTGTAGAATACGATTAAAAGCAGATGGAAGTGGACTGTCACGGTACGTAGGGAAAATACCATAGATGACTCTCAGTATCTCAAGATCATCAAGTGAAACACCCTACATATACAGGAAAATGAGAAAAACTGTAAGTCAAGGTAATCAGAGTCAGTGTTACAAAAGCTGACGTGTGACAAGGATGTGGAACTTCATGGCAAGAAAGGAACAGAGATATAAACCTGGTAAGCAGGCATCAAATCCCAGAAGTCTTCTAATAACTCCTCCAATTTCGGGCACCCTGGTTGAGGATCAACGTAAGTGAACATATAGGTAGTTCGATCTGTAGGACCAGACCCAGCTGGAAAAGCCTGTGAAACATTTAAACAAAATGTAGACAATCTTTTCAAAGATTCTGATGTAGTTACATTACACATTGCTTTGTGAAGGAATACGGTGTAGCAAATTACCTCCCAAAAATACTGCACTTGTGCATTCCCAACGTTCTTTACAGATGAACTACTAAATATGACATCACTTGTTACATTATCCTTAAAACCACGAGCACATGAACCGACAACCAGGCAAACACCATCTGGCTTCCTTCCTGATCTTATCTGCAAATATGCTTAGCAGTGTGTCACCTCTTATCTTTGCATTTTCCTAACTAAATTTTGTAAACGAGCATAGTTGACGCTTAACATCATTGATCAGGATACGGTATTTGTGCAAGTAATTAAACTAACCTGTTTTACCACGGGGGAAAAGTTTCCCATCGCATCAATGATGAGACGTGAAGACAGAGTTTTTCCTTCAGCGAGTTTTAAAACCTGAAGAGCAGAATACTGGTAAACATCCAGTCATGCTATTACAATAATGCATTTGAAAGGGGAAAAAGTTTAGTATACGTACTGCTGCATCATCAAATACATTTATGCTAGACACGCTACATTCCTCAAAGATGATGCCACCAAGGGAAGTGAAACGTTTCTTCATTACTTCTATTAGTTTAGCTGGACTATAGCGTCATAAAGAGAGCATAATGTCATGTATTTATACGCAGGAATGTAGAAGTAGCATAGTATTTTCAAAAGTTCTAACTTACGAAACACCAAGATTAAGAATGTCTTCCACCCATATTTCCCCTTTTCCCTCGAATCCACATCTGTTCTGTAGAGAAGCAGTGCTTAGATTCTGTCACACCTAAAACATAAGAGTACACAAGAATTATTTTGCACTGTAAACTTACAGGATTAAATTTCATTGCTGTTGCTAGTTCAATATCATCTTCTTTCAGAATGCCAACTTCCACAAGTTCCAAGAGCTCTTTCTTTGAAATGTTCCACTCTTGCTCTCTCTGATCAACAGACAAGATATTAAGCCAATCTCAGCACATGTAATGATGGTTATACTGAGCAATTGGTGCACATTATGAAGTATTTGTGTTCTTTTTCTAGAGTGAACTTCAGAATATACCCCTTTTAGCAGATTCCTTTCAACAATGCCTACTCGAAGTCCCTTCAAACTTAGTGCAGTAGCAAGAAAAATCCCTAGAGTACCTCCGCAAACTAACACATCAAACGTAAGTATTTCTTTGTCACCAACATCGGAAACGTTGAATGTCCCTGGGGATTGTGAAACTACTTGATATGGTTCTTCTAAAGCTGCAAGAGACAAAAATACATTAATCAACATCCACTCATCCTTTCCCCTACGTAATATCATCCAACTCGAATGAGAATAAATAGTAAATCACCAATCCAAATGGACATTACCTGTCTGGGTAGAACAAAGATTAGTCCATATTTGATCCAACCTCTTCAAAGCATTGTATGAGTATGATCCACCAGCTCCACCCACTTCACCACTAACTGAAATACTTTCCATTATCCTCTACAAAAATTAAAGCATTCAAATAGAACCCATAAACTTCATATCTCAGTTAATTAAACAAAGTCCGAAACAACTTCATTGAAGTAACTCAAATATATTTCTTTTACAGTTCTAAGCTAAAACCCAATTTTATTCTCACATTTTCATTGAAGAGCTACCTGGGTTCTGGAGGGAAGAGCTTGGGCGTTCAAACGAAACTTCTGCTGATTCCTCTGAAACTTTCCTCCTCCTTGCCTATGGAAACCATTAGTTGGGGATGATCCATTAGTTATCAGTCTATGGAATTTTAAGACCAACATGGTACCACCGATTCTTATTGAACTCCACTAGCTTGATCTTCTTCCCATGAACAACAGCTTAAAGAATCAGAAAATCCAATGAATATTATTATATCCATGGCTGTCTGACGTGTTCACGTAAATGACCCAAGAATGTATGGTGATTTTTGTTCCTTGATTCAGTTACTTGTTATCCGTCACCTGTGGAGATTTGCCCATTATGTGCTTCAGCTGAATAGTCCGTCCTGTCTTTGCATCATACAAGGACAGCCAGTCCAGATGACATATGTCATCTTTCACCTCGCTCCTAGAGGCCCATTTAAGATTGATTTGGGGGCTTACATTATGTTCTCAATGGAGAAAGATGAGACAAAAGGTTGGCAGTGCTAGACTGCTAGTGTCCCTTACAGGAATACGTCTATACATTTGGTGCTAATCTATTACGAACCCAAAATGGAACGTCAAACCTCTGAGAACACCCTGAAGAAAAACGTACAAAAAGAAAAGAAAAAAAGACACCGGCAAAAAAGAAAAGAAAGGAAAAGGGTACATTTTTTCTTCCAGTATTACACAAAATAAAGATAATACCAGCAGCAGCAGCAAAAGGTAGGAAATCCGCAGAAACACCACCTCCTAAACCAAATCCCAATATGATACACACACTTACACATTCCATGGCTGATGAGAGGAAAAAAAAACTTAAACAGAGAAGCGAGAGACTGAAACTCGGCCACAGAACAAAACCCGCCTTCTGCTTCATCTTCTTCGGGCGTGCAGGTGTGGGGTTCATTCTCATCATGAAGAATGAAATAGAGGCGAAGTAGAGGAGCTCATCAGTACCGGAATTCTTCTCTACGGTCTTTAGTACAGAGATAGCAACAAGAATAACTCATACAACATTGGCACCATCCATTCAACTACCATTAGCAGCTCTTGGGCTTGTGGTGGTACCCCCCAGAGAAAGGGATGACGTCAACCGAGGCACGAGCACTGCTTCAATGCTCACAGCCTTGGATGCTGCAACATCTTCCAATCGCTTCCACGTTGATTCACGCTTTTCCCTTATTTCTTTCTCCTTAGATTCGTCTTCTTGATATCTGGTCAAGCACTCCTCAAAGAGCTCTGGGTCTGCATCTGAGAAAAATTTCCTGACATTCAACGTCAGGCTCTGAACAGCCTGGTTCCAGTGCAATCTTGTATTTTTCTCCAAGGCCGGAAAGATTATGGGAAGGACCACCTTCTGATTCTGAGTAATAAGGTTTCTAATATGATCGTTGTTCCAAAGGAACAATGCGCGTTCAGCTACCTGAAAACAAAAAACCATAATATGTTCACAACCAATTTTGAGGAAGGAAAGAAAGACTAAAAACAACAAGGCTTTAAATGAACAGACATATATATATATATATCGAACTAACATTGAAGAAGTTTGCCCCTTCAATATGCCTGGACTGACATCAGATTAGTGATGCTCTCTTATTCATTCAAGAACCCCATTGAGGTAGCTTGAAACATTCCTAACTAAAAGGAACATCCAATACCCAGAGACTGGAAGTTTGTAGCTCCTCTGTATTTTGGTACTTATAACCAAATAATTCTGTTCATTCTCAGAGGAATTAATCTCATCATCATTGACAAAGAAAACTGAGCTATCTCTAACTTACTCTTGAGTTTCTCTCAAGAAAGGTAGAGTTCACATCCTAGTTCCCAGGAGACAACTTCTTACGACTAATGCTCATCATTGGCTTAGCCAAACAACCTTTTCAACTTCCCTTCCAATATTCTACAATCATGCCAAGCATATAAACTTCACCATTGCTCAATAAGATCTTCTGGACCTATCCCACCTGAACCTGTTTTGTCAAAGGCAACCTCAAAGACAATCGTAGTTTTAAGCTTATACCATAGGCTGCTAAGGACCAAACATTTATCGCTCACCAGCAGAAACAAAGTAGGAAATAAACGTTAAAAAAGGTTATTCTATCCTCTCTAACTATTACCTGCAACAGACTGCTCAAGCTTCTCAAAATGCATACAGTTAGGTACTACGCAGGAGAAACTCGTGACAAAAAAATCAAAAGTCGTGAGCTTTTAATATTTCTAGTGATTTATAACCGATTAAGTATAAAGTAAGGTGTATTGTGACAAGAATATGCAATCGCAGACCTTATGACCATGTGACATGACAGCCAACAATTAGATAGTTCACCATATGAACCTGTGTAAACTTAGCCCAATTTGTTAGATAAAAGGTTAGCTTCTGTTAAAGCAATCCCGTCTTGGAGTAAGGCTTTCTTGATGGCGGCTCCAGAATTTACCAAAAGAAGGTACAACTAGAGCAGTATCTCTTGAGGATAATAGCCAGCTCATGCAAAGGAAGCTTTATGACCCACATTTGTGTATACGTATAGCTGATATATCGGAGGCATTCTTCTTTCTTGAGTATTTTTTAATTTATCTGGTTTCATGCCTAGACAGCTTCTTGCTTGGGTCTTGCAATGGACCTTTTATAGTTAACTCTTACGATTAAATTGTTCTTACTTGATCCATAAACTCAGTTTATAATCACCAAAGAAAAATAAACAAATATATAAGCAACATCACTAATGTACACCATTTATTAGCGTGTGTCCCTGGAATCACCATGTCAAAGCACTCTAAGCTACCAGAAGCTATTGATGGCACACACCATAACATTTGAAAGGAGGAAAGAGGCATTAAATGGAAAAGGAGCTTGGGGCAAGTCATAGTTTGTTGGCACAGAAGAAACACGAAGTGTCATAGAAAACATAAATGTCACTTGGGGAATATCAAAACTAAAATTTGAACTACACAATAAACTGCTATCTGAATATGATACCTGGAAGTGTGAGCTGTTAAGGCAGCGGCCAATTTGGTGAAACAAAGGGACCATGCAGCGCTGGAACTCTGCTGTCTGCGTAGCTTCTAAAACTTCCTCCAGCTCACCCAGGAACATAACCTCCTTCGAACTGTTAGTAATTGGCCAGTATTTCAAAAGGCCTCTTATTACTGTATCTGCAAGTTTGAAGTCTTTTTCAACGAATTGAGTGATGCAATAAGAAAGTTGTTGATGGTACATCAATACACATTTTGGCTTGTGCAGAGGCAGTAATGCCCGAACAAGGAATAGTTTGTGTTCTTCCTTTAGCGGCAATGCAAATCCATTAATTATACTTCCTAGAATCTCAAGCAACTCTGCAATCCCATTGTGCTTCTCCGTCTCAAAGATAAAACTGTAAAAGATATTGTTAATGGCTTTTCTGATGAATGGACGGTGTACCATGAATTTCCCATAAATACGATGGAGTATCGTCTTTAAATACTCTCTCTCCCTCTGGTCCTCGGAATCGAAAAGGTCTAGCAGCCTCAGTACAAATGAATGATCGATGTATCTTTTCGCTAGCTTGGCATCTGTCTCTGAGGAAGCAACGAATCTAAGTAAGAACTCATAAACAACCTGCAAGTGGGGCCATGCTGGTTCCATAGTGGGTTCCTCCTCTTCTGGGTCATAACTCTCTGGGAACTTGTTATCGTGATTTGAGGATGGAAATGTGCGAAACAAGTTAGTGGCCACCATCTTCGTAATTTCTTGCATAACAACCTCATTAAACTTGGAGGTAACAGATGTAATATAGTCGACCAGCTCAAGCAAGGTTTGCCGCTTGATATCCTTTTCTTTGATGTTTTTCGACGGATCCGTGAAGTCAAATATCACACAACACATGTTCAGCTTCCGAATAAAAAGATTCTGCTTTTCAGCACTAGGGACATCTCGGAAGCTAGGTAATGCCTCATAAACACTATTAACCAAAACCTGCCCTGGTTGGAGAGCAACAGCTGCAGATTTTTTCCCATCTTTCAACTTATTCGTACTTGAGGCATTCGACACAGAAGATGAATTGTTAGAACGGGAAGCAGTTGCGGTTGAACTAGAATTTTTCCCGGAAGTCGAACTTCCTTTCGGGTTATTATTACCTGCCCCAGCAGTATTCACTCCTTGAGATGAATTCATTGTTGAAGCACCTAAAACAACCCCTCCATCATTATTAACCGTTCCGCTTGGCGTAGATTTTGAAGATGGTTTCCTCGGTAACTTTCCAAGTATCTGTTTTATCATATTTTACACACCCTAACAGTGCTAACACCAACCTCACCAAACACCTCTCAGCAGCTATTTCAACACTACCCAGTGATAAATCAAATACTTTTTTTTCCTTAATCCCCTCCACCCATTCTCACAATTCACAAAAAAGACTCATTGAGCCCACAACATATTATGAATTTTCTGCACATAAAGAATGACAAAGGAACGATATGCTCAGAATTCAAATCCTAGACTCATAAAATTCAATCACACAAAATTTAAAATTTCAATGATTTTATAAGGGATGAGTATCAATAGACAATTAAACTTACATTGATTATAGCACTTTGGATAGATAATCAAGAAACAGCAACAAAACCCTAGAAATCAAATTTAGGGAATCTGCAGCTGAGCAATATTCTCTCAATCAAACCCTAATACCACCTGTTAGAGAGGTGTAGAGAGAGAGAGAAAGGAATACATGAGCAGAAAGCACAAAGAGACCAGCAAATGAAAACCCTTTTCTCTCCCTCTCTCTTTTGTTTTTGATCTCTTTTCTTTTAGATGAAAATTTTAACTGAGAGAGAACAGAGAAGAGAGAAAGGAAAAATGAAGAGTGCTGAAAATTTTGTGAAAAGAAGAAAACGGAGAAGAAATTGACGAAGGAGTTAATAACAATAAAGAAAAAAGATGGGATACTTATCTGAAAATTATGCATAAATTCGTATTACCATAATGCCCCAAATGTTTATTAAAAATTACATTGATGTGTGACAGCGTCGATTACTGTTCTTTGACTGTGTCATATCCATGTTCCATCACAAACACTGCAAGGAAACAGTCCTACAGTCCGGTGATCTTTTGATTGAGATATCATAAAGACTGTTTAGACCTTAGAGGAGTTTGTTATTTAGGTGATGATTGTCTTTGTTGACATGTAGATCAAAGATGTTTTCGGAAGAGACTCGATAAAGATATGAGGAATGAAGTACCTTAAACATGATCAGTAACTCTTATGTTTTATTGTTTAAAGATATTCCTTAATAACTCAAGGAGATCCCGGACCGAAATAAATTAAGAATCTTTTAATTAAGGTTATTAGTTTTATATGCTTTTAATTACCAGCAATTAAATGCATATCTCTGGAAAATAAAAATTGATAATGTGCATTTACTAATTGGAGATTTTCTAGTGAGATTTCGGAAATATTGGACAAAGCATTTCCAGGAATTATGAAAACCGATTTTGGGCATTTATTGCATATCTTGAGAATATTCGGTTTTGGAAATTCCTTGGTGTCCAAACATCCTTGGTCTATAAATACCCAAGTTTGCATTTCGAGCAAACTATCCTAAGAGCCATGCAAACTTCATCTTTTTGTTGTTTCTGGTGGAGCCGTCTATCCGGAGAGGAAAGTACCCTAATTAGGCGAAATCTCTTACGACCGCTCGTTTAAAGACTTCTGTGGGATCAAGAAGCTCTACGAGTACCGTTGGTGGGAAACTAGATAATTGCAGTTTATTTTAGTTTTCGATTGATTTGATTGACTAACGGTTGTTGAACCTTGATTGCACCTAGTTTGTTTATTCTTGAGAATCTTCTCTTCTGATATAAGATTCACTCAAACTAGATCGAAGTGTCAACGGGATCTTTAGAACTGTTTGTAGATCTAAAGACATCTTGTGATAATCCATTGTTAACAGACTCCGTTATGTGCGTGATTGATCACAAGAGATTCAAGTGGTATTGTGCAGGTGTTTATTGAAGATTAAAGAAGAATTGAAGACAAAGAAGATTTTATATTTGGTTTCTATATCTTTGGGTTGATCGGCTGGGATCCAACTAGAATCGGATTTATTCGATTGATTAGTAGTGTAAGATCGGCATCACCTGATAGTTTCTTGTTTGATTCTATATTGATTGATTGCAAATCTAAACTCTGCTACTTCGGTAGTTGTTGGATAGATTGATCTGACCAGGCAAAGGAGTTTATTTGTTAAACGGAAGAGCCTTTGCTTACGACTATAGATATCTTCATCTGAAAGAATCAAGAGAGTTGTTACCAAACAGATTTGTTGTTCCTTTACTGTTTGGAATACGATCCAAAGGAATTGTTCCAGTGCGTGCACTTATTGAATGTCGGAAGCGCAGGGACCCTGAAGAAACTAAGTGAACTATAGGTTTAGTTGCTTGGTCTCAACTATACGAAGTTGGTTTAGATTTTGTATATCGGCTTAATTATGAGAATATTCAATTCTGGACTAGGTCCCGGGGTTTTTATGCATTTGCGGTTTCCTCGTTAACAAAATCTTGCTGTGTCTTTTACTTTTCTATTTCCGCAATTATAATTGTTTATTATAATTTAAAGTAAATTACACAAACGTTAACTCCGTATTACTTGATAGTGATCCTATAGAGTTTGGCTAAGTCCGAACCTATTATCAAGTAATCACACTTTGATTGTTGTATTGTCTCGATCTCGTATCCATAGACGATCACACAAAGTGTGAATACCGATTTGTAGTATTGTCTCGACTTTGTCCATAAACAATCACTTTCGGTAAGAGGACTTATAGTTGGATAAATTAAAGATTGTGGTGTATTTGGGTACCCTCGTCTTTTCAAACTTAGAAACTATAGCTCGTTAGCCAATCAGCTACAAAACTCAAGACAAATAATTTCTGAGTCTCCACCAGCTGTCGCAGTTGATCTGGTTCATGAATCTATAGACTCAAAAATTGACAGAATGATGAAGGCTCAAGATGAAATGATAAAATTAATGGTTAACAAATCAAAGGCTGGCCCAACTTATATCTTCAAAGAAAGTCCATTATCAAAAGAGATTCGTGATTTTCGACTACCCCGAAAGTTTTATTTGCCAACTTTCAGAAGTTTCAAAGGGGATTCAGACCCAAACGAACACATATTTCACTATGAGCAGATGATGGCTTTGTACCTCGACAACGGATGGATAATGACGAGATTCTTTCCAAGCAGTCTACAGGAAGACGCTTTGACATGGTTCAAATGTCTCCCATCAAACCCAATCAGCACATTTGAGGAATTGAAATCATTGTTCATCCAAAACTACTCCTGCAACATCAAACAAGGAGATGTTTTAGATGATATCTGCAAAATCAGTTAAGGAAGTGATGAAAGCTTTACAGATTTTCTCAGATGCTTTAAGGCATCAGCATCCCCAGCTGATAAAGCACATGAAAAAGTCCTTACAGACTGTTCAGAAACGTCCTTGTTCAAGGAATGATCCGAGATTCCTTCACATGACATATTCTCGAATCCCTAGATGAAGTATATATCAGAGCTGGCAAATTCGTCAGAAGAGAACAAGATAGCTTGAGCTCCCCCAGCTCGGACCATAAAATATACTCAGCTAGACATACCTCAAGGGAAAAGAGAGCTCTTTCACCCAAGTCCCCAAACCAGCAATCGAAAATGAAAAACTACAGAGAATATTCGAGGTGAAATAGAAAGAAGAGTCCTAGAACTTTCTAAAGATGAATGCCACACCTGAAGTAATACTCTAATACATGAAAGATAAACCATTCTTCCTACCACCAGAAAGCTGAGAAAAAATGGGAAAGGAATATCATACTGCTCTTATCATAAAACAAATGAACATCTCACCAATAACTACAAAAACCTGATAAGGTTCATTGAAAGCATGGCACGAGAAGGACGTCTGACAAAGTTAATACTTCAAGAACAAGGGAACAATGGGAAGTCTCCAGCAGTACAAGTCAAAGGGTGTATCAACATGATACACATAACACCAAAGATAGAGATAGACTTACCGCAAGATCCCACTGATAAGAAAAGAAAATACCGAGAAGTAAATTTCACAGGTCTGCACCCTAGCTGTGAAGGATTACTCCTACCACCGGATGACATAAGGTTATAAAGAAGGATTTAGCTTGGGTCACTTTCCCACATTCTGACACACTGGTGGTAGAGCTCATCATAGATGGTTGAGACTGTCGAAATATCCTGATTGACCAAGGATCCACGTGTGACATCATATATCTTCAAGCAGCTAAGTTGATGAAGCTGACACGAGATGGTGCCCTAAAAAGCAATGGTAGCTATAGTGGGCTTCAACAGCTTAAAGACTTATCCCATGGGAGAAATTACTCTCAAAAATGAAGTCGACTCGATCAAAACAAGCATGGTTTTCCTGGTACTCAACACGAGATCCCCATACAATGTCATCTTAGAAAGAGATTCGATCCACGCTATGCAATTTGTGCCCTCAACGTATCACCAAAAGCTGAAGTTTAGAACTAACAAATGTGAATACGTGATCAAAGGCAACCAAGTTGTGTCAAAAGAGTTAGTTGTTCCATAGGATAACAATTAAAGCTGTCAGGGATGTTAGAGCATAGCTCGGTTTAACCCACCAAGCGTTGGTATGTCAAGTTTGGTTGTTATATTTTAGTGAACCAAAACTCATTTAAAGAGTCGCTTGATTATATATTCTAGAGTCAACTTCGTATAGGTTAGCTTGAAAGTATTAGGATATGAGACATTACAAGTATTACGTGAAGACTTGAAGAATGTGAAGAAGTGATGAGCTACAACGACGACATCATCCTTCCACTTGAGGTTAGTAATATTTGACTTGAATTGTTTCATTCCCTAACGTATCTTTCAAGTCGTGCATATTGAAAACATAACTGCGAAGCTATGAATGATTATACTCTAGTTAGACGTAGTATTAAGGAATACAATACGAAGTATAACGCTTATCTTTTGAACTTCGTATATAAGACATCGACATAATCGTTTGAATGCTATTGTGATTATGTATGGGTATGAGGTGAAGATTTCGTCCTAGGAAATAATGTTTTACATTCGTTTAAAGGAAGTAAATTCATGAACTTGTTTTGTGAATCGAAAGGGAAATCGTTAGGCTTATTGGTATTGTTATTCATTGCAAATCTTTTGAATTACCAATATGTGTGTTTAGTATAACCACTCATGACTTGCTTATGTTCTTGGTAAAACTATTCACAAGGCCTGACTTTTGTATTGGTATGACTTTTATTAGTGAAACCGATCTTAAGTAATCACCTGAGATGGTATGATCGATTTGTTGTAATTGGTATGACCAACTCTAGTTATTGGGGAACCGATCCTAGTAAGAGGTGCAAACGATCACAAAAGGGGAATCGATCCTTGTAAGAGGTGTAACAAGTTCTAGTTATTGGGAACCGATCCTATGAACATGTGCAACACGTTTTTAGATATTGGGAACCGATCCTATGAACATGTGCACCAAATACAAGTTAGATACCATATATATGTGGGAACCAATCCTAGTACCTAGTCAACCAAGTTTTGGTAACTAGCGTGACTAATTCTAGTACCCACATGGAGGTAAAATCGAAACTTGTTTTGGTAGAACCGTGAAACCCATGTTTGGTGATTTGATAGGATAATCAATCACATATTTCTTTGAAGTCAGATGAACCAATTCTAAACTTGTTTGTAAGTGTGGCAAATCGGTTCCAAGATTGTAAGTATGAAAAAGGACTTACAAAGTAAAGATGTCGACATACTTTGAACATGTGCAGTAACGCTTATCTTTTATTGTTCAAAGATATTCCTTAATAGCTAAAGGAGAATCCCGGATCGAAAATAAATTGAGAATCTTTTAATTACGGTTTTAAATTTTATATTTGGAAAATAAAAATTAGTAATGTGCATTTACTAATTAGAGATTTTCTAGTGAGATTTCGGTCAATATTTGGACAAAGCATTTCCAGGAATTATGGAAACCAAATTTGGAAATATATTGCATATCTTGAGAATATTTTCGGTTTTGGAAATTCCTTGGTGTCCAAACTTCCTTGGTATATAAATACTGAAGTTTGCATTTCAAGCAAACTAATCCCCAGAGCCAGCAAAACTACCTAGTTGTGTTGTTACTGGTGGAGCCGCCTATTCAGAGAGGAAAGTAACCTAATTACGCGAAATCTCTTACGGCCGCTCAGTTTAAAGACTTCTTTGGGATTGAAAAGCTCTATTAGTATCGTTGGTGGGAAACTAGATAATTGCGGTTTATTATTAGTTTTCGATTGATTTGATTGACTAACGGTTGTTGAACTTTGATTGCACCTAGTTTGTTTATGCTTGAGAATCTTCTCTTCTGATATAAGATTACTCAAACTACATCAAAGTTTCGACGGGGATCCTTAGACTGTTTGTAGATCTAAAGACGTCTTGTGATAATCCATTGTTAACAGACTCCTTTCTGTGTGTGATTGATCACAAGAGATTCAAGTTGATTGTGTGCAGGTGTTTATTGAAGATCTAAGAAGATTTGAAGACGAAGAAGATTTCTGATTTGGGTTCATAATCTTTGGTGTGCACAATACTTGTTTCGGGTAAAGAGGATCCAACTATAATCGGTTTATCTTTGTGATAGATTGGATTGATTAGTTGAGTAGATCGGCATCAATACAATTCTTTGTGATTAAAAGTATTGATTGCAAAATCTTGACAATTACTTTGGTAATTGTTATTGGATAGATCTAAGGACCTGAAAAAGGAGTTTATTGGGATAAGCGAAAGAGCCTTTTGTAGAACTCATATCACGTTGATTGAAAAGAGTTGTTACCAAACAGATTTGTTGTTCCTTTACTGTTTGGAATACGAACCAAAGGAATTGTTCCAAGTGCGTGACTTATTGCAAGTTGGAGGCGCAGGGATACAGACGGAACTAGGTGAACTATATGTTTAGTTTCTTGGTCTCAACTATACGAAGTTGGTTTAGATTTTGTATAGCGGATTAATCCTGAGAGTATTCAATTATGGGCAAGGTCCCGGGGTTTTTATGCATTTGCGGTTTTCTCGTTAACAAAATATTGTTGTGTCATTTACTTTTATTTTCCGCAATTATAATTGTTGTTATTATAATTTAAAGTAAATTACACAAACGTTAATTCCTATTTACTTGATAACAATCCTATTGTGTTTGGTTAAGTCCGAACCTTTTATCAAGTAAACATACTTTGTTGTTGTATTGTCTCGATCTCGTATTCATAGACGATCACACGAAGTGTGAACCGATTAGTTGTATTGTCTCATCTCAGTCCATAGACAATCACTTTCGGAGAAAGGACTTATAGGTGGAAAAGTTTTAGATTGAGGTATTTTTGGGTACCCTCGTCTTTTCAATTGGTATCAGAGCAGGCAAACACGAAAAGATCTAACAATCTGTGTTTGGTGCGATCCAACCTATAAGATATGAGTCAAAGTATAGTTAAGCGAGAGCGAAAACTAAAGAAAGACTCAGTTAATGTATCGCAAGAGGTTATTGAACCACCATCAGAATATGTTTGTAAGCAATATCTTACTTACAAAAAGGTAATTGAGAAAAATCGGGATGATTTTAAAGCAATTACTATTGAATGTGAAAGGATGCATCAAAATCACAAAAAGTTTAGGGAAGATACTTCTCAACAAATACAGGGTCTTGAAGAAAAAGAAAACGCTAGTCTCTCTCAAGTAGAATTGTTAAAAAGGGAGCGTGATGCTGCTCTTGAAAAAATTCTCTTGTTGGAAGAGAAACTTGCTGAATCTGATGCAAGGATTAACGCTCAACAAAATAGTTTCGAAGAGAAGGAAGGTGAATATCTCTCACGAGAAAAATGCCTTGAGGCTGGTCTAGCTGGTGCTCTTAATAAAATCAAGACGTTGGAAGAAGAAAATTTGTACTTGAAAAAGTTCAATGATAGCACAAACAATTTAACCTCAATGTTAGAAGTAAGTAGAAATCATCGTGATTCACGAGGATTGGGCTATAAGGGAATAGATGCTTCAAATATTAGCAAAGAGGTAAAAATCGTTAAAGCTACAAATTCTTCTAAACCAGAGGCTTCCACCGATGTAAAAGATGCTCGTTTTTCTTATAAAGAAGTAAAACCAGTCAAGCCTAAGAATTGTGTTCAACCAGCAGCAATCAAAGAGAGCACTTCTGCTAGTGTCAAGAAACCAACAATGTTGACCAAAGATAAGAAGAAGAAGAAGAAGAAGAAGAAGAAGAAGAAGAAGAAGAAAAAGAAAAAGAAAAATCGTCGAGCTCTAATGCAAGAGGATCCACAAAAAGGTAATATTAAAACTCAGACTTCGTATGTTACTAAGAATTGTTGTTATTGCGGTAATAAAGGGCATGTGGAATGGGGATGCAATATTCGTAAAATAAAAGATACACTTTCTTTTGTATCAAACGAATTGGCTAAGTTTGCTCCCCGAAAGAACTCAGATCGCTATTGTCCCAACTTTAAGCAAAAGAATTATTATAATGATAGTTCAAATTTTGCATATCACTCGACAAGGTCATCTTATAAAGGACCAAATTATATAAAGAGAGATGACTTTTTAAATGCAAAGACAAGATCTGATGTTCCAAATTGGAGAAAAGTTGTTTCGCAAAGTATTCAAAAGGACAATCGTCCTAATGGTATGAAGGAGAAAGTTGCTCCTGCGAAACCCAACTCTAAATAGGTCCCGAAGTCCTCCATAGACAAGAAGGGACCAAAAGTTAGTCACAAGAATAACTCTCAGCTGTTAATTGTTGGTGACAATAATTACAAGAGTTTTCTTGGAAGACTAAAGAAAGACATCATGTCTGAAATCTCTTGTACTAGTGAACGTTGTGATAATGACACTCTTCATCACAAGTCAAAGAAGAAAAACAAGAGATGGAACAAGAGAAAACAAACCAAGAAATAGGTTAAGAATGATGATTCTGTCTTAGTCCCTAGTGACAAAGAAGACAAGGCTCGAATAAACACAACCTAGTTGTGTTAGAATGTGCATGCTCACCTTGGTGATCAATCTTTTGAAAGGTGGGGAAACACATGAAAACTGAGCACATGATCTCTCGGTTATTATATGACTAATTAACATCTTTAGGGAGATTTATTTTCTTATATACTCATACTTTCTCTATCTATATTTGAGCTTTTGATAGAAACGGTAATTTTTAGTTCATGATGTTGATATCTACTGATCATATATGTGTATCTCTTGTTTTTACGGTTAAAACGAGCCTAAAATCACTGAATTCGGACATCGTATGCAAAAGTTATGTCAAAAACAATTTAGTGTTGTGATCCGTCACAAGTAACTCTTGTAACCGATCCTAGTGATAGGTCCATACGAATGAGTGTAAAACAGTTTTGCCCATAACTTCTTCGTCCGAACTCGGAATGACCTCATTCTTTTTGCGTTGGTTTCGCAATTCAATTCCCTACAAGATAGAGGTAATTGCAATATTTGATTCCTTGTTGAATATTTATGGTGTATTGCAAATTGATTTATAAGATGTATGTTTTCGGTTTTTATAACCTTAATATTTGATCTCATATGGTGTGAACCCTTATGGTTTGGGTGACTTTTGATTTAGCAGGATTAAGTTCTAGCCCATGTTGGTAGGCTTTATCAAAGGATCATGAGGGGTTCTGATTGAAACAATATGTGAAAAAGTCATAATATGTTGAATCGTTTGGTTTAGCATAAAAGAATATGTGTTTCGGGGTTTCAACTTTTGCATTGCATAAGTTAAAACCGGTTTTAAACCTTTCTCTGGTAAAGGTTGGTTGTTGTTGTTATTTTGTCTTGCAAGAGGATGACAACATAATGATATTTTGGTATCAATTCTCCCTGGGAAGATGCAAACATTAATGGAGAAGAGGATGCGAAATTTGAGGTAACGACTTTGTTAGTGTTGATGGTGGTTTTTAGTTCAGGGCTAAAATTGTAAAACCCTGCAAAAGGACTAATGGTGGTTTTTAGGTAACGATTTTGTTAGTGTTGACGGTGGTTTTTAATGCGCCGTCTGCAAAAGGACTGAGCCATTTAAAAGTAATGAGTGCCCTGGCCTCTCTACTCACACATGTATTGAGCAATTCAGTATATTTATTCAGAATGGTGCATGTAGCAACAATCCCAAACATTCTGTAAAACTCTCGCCTGCATTACTCATTAGTGTATGGTTTATTGAGTATTTTACTATGTTATGTTCCCCAGCTGAACCCTTAGTATTGGTATGACATGACAATTAGTGTTCACTCGCAGCTGAGTAGTATGAATTTCCCGAAATATCAAAATTAAGGTCTGCATGAAAATGCTCAATCAAAAGAAGCGCTAACTGCTCGCTGAGAATAAAAGAATTTTGTGTCAACACGCAGAATTTGTTAAATTTGTTCAATTTTGTGATAACTCACAAGATTCAAGTTTTCGGCCTAATTAATTTGCAAACATTAGGTCTTTTGCGCCTTGTGCAAATATCTCGAACCCTATTGGTCGAGGCCAAACCGAGGTAAGCTAGAAAAATGATCCGCCATGGAGCTAGTAGGAGCAAAATCCTACAAGAAAACAAGAAACAAAAGAGGAACTGTGGCAAACAGGAGCAATGACAAAAGAGGCGCGGCCACGCCACATAACCGGCCAATCAGCCCCGATGGGTGCCGCCTGTAGCCATTGGCCACGCTCCATGTTTCTCTTGTCGGCCCCCTCTCCCATCAACCAATCAGATCGCTCAAAACCCGCCACACACACTTTTAATAAAGTTGGAAGTTGGTGGGTCGATGCGCCTAATTCCATTAGGAATCTAATCTAGACGTCCCAAGCCAGTCTCCAAAAAACAATCATGGTCGTACGATTTGGCCACTTGATTTATTAAGTTTAGCCGCTCCACAACGCGCCCAAATAGGCATCATCATGCCACCGCAAGCGACACGCCTGTAATCCGCGCCAAAGTATTGGAATTACATACAAACCATTCCAAACCGCATCTAGCCATCACCTCAGGCGCCATGCCAATTGGCTAGCCAACCTGCCAAATCGCGCCAGTAAGCCAGTTTGCAGGCCATGCCATTCCGCGGCAGCCATATGCCAATGACTTTGGTCAAACCAAAGGGAAACCCTATTTTTCTAGTCATGGCCCAATTATGCCACTCTGGGCCCACAACATGCAACAAGCCATGTGGGACCAAGGATACCCTAAAGAATGGCGCCCACGCCATATTATGATTACCCATGATCGTCCATGGACATGCCCACGTTATGGCCTTGCCATGGTATCTTTAATCAAAACGGCCAAGGCAGTATTTGCCAAGATGTCGTCGTGCCGCACCACCTAGTCGCGCGCGCCACTTAGGGTTTTGATATGTCAAACCCTAATTTGGCCAGGGCCATTACGCCGCCCCATGCGAAATAGCATCACCTAGGCATTAAGTTCGATGTGGCAACTAGAGATAATATCATTAAGCCATATTTGGATCCAACACCAATATGTCAAGATGTAGCAGGCGCCACTTTGACCGCTACGCCATTGGCAGGCGCCACCTTGCCACTACGCCATTGGCAGGCGTCACCTTGCCACTACGCCATTGGCAGGCATCACCTCGCTACTTAGCCATTAACAGGCGCCATATTGCCATTGTGCCACTAACATGCGCCACATTGCCATTGTGCCACTAACAGGCGCCATATTGCCACTGTGCCACTGTGCAGGCGCCACTATGCCATTATGCTGCCTAGCTTGCGTGCGATTGGTCAGAATAACTAGGTCTTGCACATTAGACCCACTCAGTAACCTGTTGCACATTTTTCCACGAAACACTTGAGACATCAAACATGTCACAAACTGGGGGATACTCATCAGGGTATTGGTCTAGCGGTTTACAGCGTGCGGCGTGCAATGCGCCCATTACAAGAAAGTGTAAGGAAATAGCGGACGGTTAAATAGTAGTAAGAGGATAGTGGGTGTAAGGCTGACCAGTTTCCCTTCAGAATGGGAACGTGATGGTAAACCGCTTCTACACAACCCCACTTCTCCACTACTTAACTATCTCCACTTCCTACGAGATCAAGGGTGCTCAATGACTTGTATAAATAGGTTTTCAACCTATTTCGACAAGGAAGGGAGTTTTTTGGTTAACAACACAAGTATCCGGAAAACACCAAGAATTGATAGCTTACATTCCACAAGCCAGTTCCAAATTCTGATACAAGTCATAAAACAGCCACACCCTCAAAATTCAATATTTTGATCTCAACACCTTCTTCGCTTCCCTCCCAAAGATCAACCCTTCTCCTTCACTTTTTGACCGAAGCAAGTCTGGAACGGCCATTTCTTGGTTTAGGCCGGAATTGTACAGATTGATTACTCGAATCTAAAGTACTTCCGTGCAGTGCATTTGTGTAGGGTTTAGATTCGTTTCTCGGCGGCACACCCAAATTTACCATGTCCAGCAGAATCATTTTTTACCCCAAAACAACTGGCGACCACAGTGGGAGATTAATCTCTCGGTTGCAAGATCAATTTTCAATTTCATTTCAATTTTCCCAAATTTCAAGATGGTGGATCTTAGGTCTTGATCAGCAATGAATCCTGATGCTACTGGCGCAGACAACACCCCTGGATCCCTTCCGGTGACACCAATGTACTGCCTACCAGCACAATCAACACACGTGGCATTACATCCTCTACCGCAAACACCAGCAGCGCAAGAAACATTCCCTCCGGCGTCACACCTCCTATCACCAGAGCCAGAGCCGCTGCTGCCACTCCAAATGTTTTTTCGAGCGTAACACCCCCAATTATTATTAAAGCTGCTGCCACCCCTTCATCAGGGCGAGAGACCGGAGGAGCCAGAGGAAACCAACCCCTATTACTATTGTTGATTTGATGGAGAGACAAGAAGTTCTCGCTAAATCTCAGACAGACATGGCCACAACTTAAAAGGAGGTGCTCGCTTTCCTCAAGACACTGACGGAGTGGCTACTTCAAGAATCACGTCAACCCCAAATGGATCCGATAAGGAGTACTTTTAATACTCTCGGCGCAGGCACCTCAGCAGGGCGCGCCTTTATAGATGAAGAGACTCGTTTTACTCCTGAACGCCCATTGGAAAGGAACCAGCCATCCAATTTCAACACGCGTGAAGATCTAGAGCGACTCCTTCGAAATCGAAGCAAAGAAAGCCCGGTAGACCTGCACCAACATCAACCTCCTTATCCTCCTGATGTGCAAAGAGTTTCTCTCCCGAGAGGATACTATTCTCCTCAATTCTCCCTTTATGATGGTACTGGCAATGCTCGTGAACACATCTCTCGCTTTATGGAATCTTTAGGGGAGCACGAATACAATCATGTCCTCCGCCTCAAAGAATTTTCAAAGTCACTTACCGGAAGAGCATACACTTGGTACAACAACATTGCGCCAAATAGCATATCCAACTGGTGTGAGATGGTGACCGCTTTCTACAAGAAATATTTCTTCGTGTCGGAGCAAATCACCTTTTCATACCTGGGAAGAATGTTTCAACGAAACAATGAGCATCCAAATGATTATGTCAAGAGACACATAATTCAAGCAATGGATTGTCATGACCCAAATGTGACTGAACAACAGTTGGTGGAGTCATGCATTAACGATATGGTTCCTATTTATCGCGCTTTACTGGAAAACCCGCGCTTCCATACATTTTCTGAACTCCATGAAGCTGCAAAACGGTCGGCTATGATGGCACTAACACTGTTAGAAAGAACTAGACCATCCAGGAGTGAAGATGCAAGAGAGACTCGAGGGAACATGCGTCTCATTAACAAATAGTATAATACCGGCCCCTCTGTGAGCATGGTGAGTGAAGGAGGAAAAAGGAAGGCTCCAGCGGCGGAACAACAAACCAAACGTGCAACACCAGCGCACCAGACGGCTCCGCTCCGGAAAGGCGCAGCTAAGACTCCTGCACAACAGCAAGAAACCGGAGATGCTGCTCCAAACTTCCCGTTCCCGATTGAGGAAGTAATTGAACTCTTGGAAGCGTGGATTCAAGATGATGCCATCAAACTACCTCCCATCAGACGCCCGCCAACTGAGGAAATGGAAAATCCCAAGTATTGTCATTACCATAGATTCGTCAATCACCCAACTAATGAGTGCAACAAATTGAAACGCATCTTCAAAGAGAAGGTGGATGCGGGAGAACTTCAACTAGGCACTGAAGGAGTTCACAGAGACCCTCTTCTAGTCAGAAGCTGCACACTTTCTGGGGACTCTGTTTACAAAGCCGTACAATCCATGATGGAGCGTGTATGCGAAATTCTTTACTTCTCCAAAGAAAAGCGTCAAGATATATTTGCATCTCTCAATTGCATTGTGTCGGGCAAGCGGTTGTTTTCAGTTGGAGAAGTCACTCCCAAGCCCCAACTTCCCTTAGAAGGTGCTATTGTAAAATACAACTGGGGACTGCTAACCACTGCCCACCTGAAGAACATTGAGTTTGACAGCACACTGATTGACGCGGCCTCTGACTTCAACGTTGTTACCGTCAAGACTTTGAGAGCTGTAGGGATTTCAAAGCAGGAAGTTGTTCACTACCCGACTGTGATTAGAAGCTCATAAGGAGAATCAAAAAATGCTTACGAGTACATTAATCTCGAAATCAAGATAGGAGATGCTCTAACACGCGGCAAGTTTCATATTGTTAAGGAATGCCCGAATTATGATATAATCCTGGGCCGTTCGTGGGTGCATGACAACAAAGCAAAGCTAGGAGTGTGTCCTTTGCCAGTGTCTATACCTGAAAGGATTTCCAACGAGCCGTCCAACCCCGAAGATTACTTGTTGTCGTATCAACAACTTGATAATGTGACTCAACTACCTGGAGAGATCCCGTCGACGTACATTCGAAGATTCCGAACCCAAGTAAGTCTTATTGAACAACCCTTTTTACAACCAGTCACTCCTCCTTCCGCCAAGGCTTGGGGACTCGATCCGATTATCAACCCGGCCGTCACTAGGAGATGTGAATGGGATGCCAGTCCTTTAAAATGTTTTATCCAGAGCTTAGAAGCTGTCACGGTTAAGGATGGGGAATCTAAGAAAATAATGGTGCAACGCCCAAACCCATTCCAAGTTGGAGATATGGTAGTGAGAGTTGCTGCCCGACCTGCTCCGACTAATTCCGTAGAAGGGAAAGGCGAGCCATACCTAGTGGCATAAGTTATTTTGGGAGGTTACTGCAAAATCATCAATGCAGACAAGCTAGAAGGCGTAGTAATGCACGCACGGTGGATCAAACCCTTCAACATCGGAGATGTCGTACCCTTTCCCCAAAAATTTCCTTTAGCAATTTCCCTTTTCATGCAATATTTGTAATTCCTCCGAAATGATTGCATTGCTTGCATTCATAATTAGGGTTTCAGTTTATCAGTCAATTGAAACGTTATTTCTTTTCAGAAAATTACTCTTGAATCATTTCAAAACCAAAAATCTCGAATAAACTCAAAACCCTCAAGAGCAATTACCTACTAGCTCAAAACCAGAAATCACAGAGGAAATATCTCTTATTCCAAAACATACCCAAGAAAAGAATGTACAAGGAAAAAGGGAAAGACGAGATATTCAAGGGGAAATTCGCCAGCAGCAGTACTTCATGTCCCGAAGAGCAACCTGCTTCAAGTCCAAACCCAGATGGCGCGCCACAAATCTTCACGGAGCGTGTAATTTGTACGAGAAAGTCAGACAGCAGGTTGGTCGACTCCTTAACCATTATTGTTATTTCCCCTATCTTAAGTCGGAATTGACTGCATTGTGGAAGCGGTATCCTTTCCACAGGGAGAAAACATGGCTTTCTAGGCACTATTGGCACGCCAATTTCCCATCTATCGTGGAGCTTAGAATCCCAAGATATTACGATATTTTTTCTGAGGATTTGGATTTTTAGGGTTCCATTCATTCATTCGATTGGAAATATAAAATTATCAAAACAACATGGATAAAAGAATGTTATTTGACGAATCCCTGGCTCCAGTCATATAAACAAAATCAATAAAATATCAAAAGCGTCAATAAGCTACGAAAATGTTCTTCTATGGAAATAAAACAGCAAAATGGGAAAGCTAGTTATCAACGTCAATGCCAAGGCTAATGGCGCCTCCGTTGGAGTCTTCTCCACCAACCGCTGCTATGTCCTCTCCAGCGGTCGCTGCGGTGCCTTCTCCAGTAGATGTTTCAGCATCTCCTCCAGCGGCCACTTCAGCATCCCCTCCAGCAACGGCTTCAGCATCCTCTCCAGCAACGGCTTCAATATCCTCTCCAGAAGCTATCTCGACCTCTTCCTCGGAAACCGCACCAACCTCCTATTCATAAACTGCCCCAACAGCCTCTTGAGGATGCGCAGGTTCGTCCACGTCAGAGTCGAGAATTATGATACCGTTATGAATAGGGTAATCATGCTTATTCCCACCTGGAGATTGTTTAGGCTCGACCCTTCGTCGTTTCAGTCGAGCCACGAATCTTTCGGCCCTAGCGCTCGTTGGTTGAGAGGCTTCATCACGTTGGGATGCTTTATCACTTCTCCACTTCTCCTCCATGTCAACCGAAGCCAAGAAAGCTTGAACACGCCCACGAACGATGCGTAAATGTGTGAGAGGCATACCTTGTATGACACGGCCAGCTTCACGAAACAGAGGATCAATTTTACCTGATACTTCTTCAAACGCAGAAACCCTGCGTTTGTCAACTTCAAAGCTCTTCTCCGGAGAATTAGAAGAAAAATCATCACCAGGAGTTCCCATCATAAACTGCAGAGAAGTATTATGCTTATATCAACAACCTACGCGGTAAAAACAAAAGGAAACTACAAGGGAGATATGAAGTTATACCTGGAAAGAAGATGAGCGCAACTCTTTGCTGATCGGTATGAAGGAAGGTTCAAGTACCTCTTTTTATATTCCATATAATAAGATCCCGGAAAAGAAGGGACTCTCTACCTGCCGTGTATAAAGCCTAAGATGCGGGATATTGATTTATCTGCTTGAAGACAACTGACATGTGCCAGGAGGACTGCGCTTTGGTACTTCATTAAATGTGTCTCGTTCAAAGACCGAGCCGACCTATATTCTGGTAACGCCTGTCAACTTTGCTTCATAAGTTTTGTCTTCGTATGTCACCATCTAGTGCTTACCCCGACACAATGTCACTGTTACGAGCTAAGCGGGGGACTTAATGTTGATGGTGGTTTTTAGTTTAGGGCTAAAATTGTAAAACCCTGTATTTAATGCGCCGTCTGCAAAAGGACTGAACCATTTAAAAGTAATGAGTGCCCGGGCCTCTCTACTCACACATGTATTGAGCAATTAAGTATATTTATTCAAAATGGTGCATTTAGCAACAATCCCAAACATTCTGTAAAACTCTCACCTGCATTACTCATTAGTGTATGGTTTATTGAGTATTTTACTATGCTATGTTCCCCAGTTGAACCCTTAGTATTGGTATGACATGACAATTAGTGTTCACTCGCAGCTGAGTAGTATGAATTTCCTGAAATATCAAAATTAAGGTCTGCATGAAAATGCTCAATCAGAAGACGCGCTAACTTCTCTCTGAGAATAAAAGAATTTTGTGTAAACACGCAGAATTTGTTAAATTTGTTAAATTTATTGATAACTCACAAGATTCAAGTTTTTGGCCTAATTAATTTGCAAACATTAGGTCTTTTGCGCCTTATGCAAATATCTCGAACCCTATTGGTCGAGGCCAAACCTAGGTAAGCTAGGAAACTGATCCGCCATGGAGCTAGTAGGAGCAAAATCCTACAAGAAAACAAGAAACAAAAGAGGAACTGTGGCAAATAGGAGCAATGACGAAAGAGGCGTGGCCACGCCACATAACCGGCCAATCCGCCTCGATGGGTGCCGCCTGTGGCCGTTGTCCACGCTCCATGTTTCTCTTGCCGTCCCCCTCTCCCATCAACCAATCAGATCGCTCAAAACCCGCCACACACACTTTTAATAAAGTTGGAAGTTGGTGGGTCGATGCGCCTAATTCCATTAGGAATCTAATCTAGACGGCCCAAGCCAGTCTCCGAAAAACAATCATGGCCGTACGATTTGGCCACTTGAGTTATTAAGTTCAGCCGCTCCCCAACGCGCCCAAATAGGCATCACCATGCCACCGCAAGCGACACGCCTGTAATCCGCGCCAAAGTATTGGAATTACATACGAACCATTCCAAACCGCATCTAGCCATCACCTAAGGCGCCATGCCAATTGGCTAGCCAACTTGCCAAATCGCGCCAGTAAGCCAGTTGGCAGGCCATGCTATTCCGCGGCAGCCATATGCCAATAACTTTGTTCAAACCAAAGGGAAACCCTATTTTTCTAGTCATGACCCAATTATGCCACTCTGGGCCCACAACATGCCACAAGCCATGTGGGACCTAGTAGACCCTAAAGAATGGCGCCCACGCCATATTATGATTACCCATGATCGTCCATAGACATGCCCACGTTATGGCCTTGCCATGGTATCTTAGATCAAAACGGCCAAGGCAGTATTTGCCAAGATGTCGTCGTGCCGCGCCACGTAGTCGCGCGTGCCACTTAGGGTTTTGATATGCCAAACCCTAATTTGGCCAGGGCCATTACGCCGCCCCATGCGAAATAGCATCACCTAGGCATTAAGTTCGATGTGGCAACTAGAGCTAATATCATTAAGCCATATTTGGACCAACACCAATATGCCAAGATGTAGCAGGCGCCACTTTGACCGCTACGCCATTGGCAGGCGCCACCTAGCCACTACGCCATTGGTAGGCGCCACCTTGCCACTACGCCATTGGCAGGCGTCACCTTGCCACTACGCTATTGGCGAGCATCACCTCGCCTCTTAGCCATTAACAGGCGCCACATTGCCATTATGCCACTAACAGGCGCCACATTGCCATTGTGCCACTGTACAGGCGCCACTATGCCATTATCCTACCTAGCTGACGTGCGATTGGTCAGAATAACTAGGTCTTGCACATTAGACCCACTCAGTAACATGTTGCACATTTTTCCACGAAACACTCGAGACATTCACAAACTGGGGGATACTCATCAGGGTATTGGTCTGGCGGTTTACAACGTGCGGCGTGCAATGCGCCCATTACTAGAAAGTGTCAGGAAAGAACAGACGGTTAAATAGCAGTAAGAGGATAGTAGGTGTAAGGCTGACCAGTTTCCCCTCACAATGGGAATGTGATGGTAAACCACTTCTACACACCCCCACTTCTCCACTACTTAACTGTCTCCACTTCCTACGAGATCAAGGGTGCTATATGACTTGTATAAATAGGTTTTCAACCTATTTCGACAAGGAAGAGAGTTTTTTTGTTAACAACACAAGTATCGGAAAAACACAAAGAACTGATAGCTTACATTCCGTAAGCCAGTTCAAAATTCTGATACAAGTCATAAAACAGCCACACCTTCAAAATTCAATATTTTGATCTCAACACCTTCTACGCTTCCCTCCCTAAGATCAACCCTTCTTTTTCACTTTGTGACCGAAGCAAGTCTGGAATGGCCATTTCTTGGTTTAGACCGGAATTGTACAGATTGATCTCTCGAATCTAAAGTACTCCCGTGCAGTGTATTTGTTTATGGTTTAGATTCGTTTCTCGGTGGCACACCCAAATTTACCAATTCCAGCAGAATCAGTTTTTACCCCAAAACAGTTAGTTAATCGTTTTCTTGTTTAAGAAAAACCTGATTTTATTGCATATATCTATTGCTTTTTCTTAACAAAATTTCGGTACAATTGATGTGTTTATTCCATTGTTTGTGTATGGATGTATGTGTGTGATTCAATTGTTTCTGATTAAGAAAAGCTATTGTTATCTTGCTTTATTGTTTGGTATCAATTGTTTAGGCTTACAAAATTTACGGTGCAATTTCGGTGTTTTAATGTCTATGTTATTTCAATTGCTTCCGGTTGAGGTAAATAATTATGCAAGTTGATTTATTTGGTTTGTATGAATTGTTTATGGCTTAACAAAAGAAAAGGTTTTCGGGATGAATTGTTTAGTCCAATTCGATTCCGGATAAGAGAAACTAAGTTAATTCTGATTTTAGTTAGACTTATCAAAGTGGAGGTTTCGGTTATTCAAGTCTAATCGAATGCCTTAACAAGAAATGCTAGTTAACTAACCTAGTACTTGCCTTGTTTAAAAGTGAAAGGTCTAAGTTATATGGATAATTAGAACCTGATGAGAAAAATAGAGTTAATTCTGATCTTTATTTTGGTCTTATCGAACAAGCGATTGTATTTGTACAATTGGTTTAGAAAAGAAACTAAGGTGCTTAGTCGATTTTTGGTTTGCTAAACTATTAGGGAAAATTGCTTCGGGAAATTGTTTCCTTGGTAACATATCAAAACAAAATTACTCTGTAGTTTCGGTTTTGATATTGGTTATCAAAAATGGTGTGTGGAACCCTCGTGCTTAACTCTTATAGGTTGCAAGTCTTTTGAGATTTGTAAGATCCTTTCAGTTTGTCTTTTATTTGCTCGTACCTTTGTCATTTTGTGACAAAAAGGGGGAGAAATATATGGAGTAAACAAGTGATATTGGTATTGATTTATATTGATTTGGTATCACTAAGGAAAGGACAATGGTGCTTAAACGTTTTATCTAACGAAAGAGTAAAGCATAGACTAAGGGGGAGTAGCATATCATATTGATAAGGGAATAACAAATACGTGCGGATTGAAAATCTACCTATCTTACCTTTAGGTGGAGTATTAGCTTTGTTATTATAATGTCAACAACGACATTTATGGATTGAATGTATACAGGTTATTGTGCTGTTGAATTTGGGAATCAAGCGTATGTGTAATGAATTCTTGTAATTTGTTTATCCATATGATGTAAGAGTTTTTTCACTAACATTGACAAAGGGGGAGATTCTTAGAGCATAGCTCGGTTGAACCCACCAAGCGTTGGTATGTCAAGTTTGGTTGTCATATATTAGTGAACCAAAACTCATTTAAAGAGTCGCTTGATTATATATGCTAGAGTCAACTTCGTATAGGTTAGCTTGAAAGTATTAGGATGTGAGACATTACAAGTATTACGTGAAGACTTGAAGAATGTGAAGAAGTAAGGAGCTACAACGACGACATCATCCTTCCACTTGAGGTTAGTAATATTTGACTTGAACTGTTTCATTCCCTAACTATCTTTCAAGTCGTGCATATTGAAAACATAAATGCAAAGCTATGAATGATTATACTCTAGTTAGACGTAATATTAAGGAATACTATATGAAGTATAACGCTTATCTTTTGAACTTCGTATATAAGACATCGACATAGTCGTTTGAATGCTATTGTGATTATGATGGGTATGAGGTGAAGATTTCGTCCTAGGAAACAATGTTTTACATTCGTTTAAAGGAAGTAAATTCATGAACTTGTTTTGTGGATCGAAAGGGAAATCGCTAGGCTTATTGGTATTGTTATTCATTGCAAATCTTTTGAATTACCAATATGTGTGTTTAGTATAACCACTCATGACTTGCTTATGTTCTTGGTAAAACTATTCACAAGGCCTGACTTTTGTATTTTGATGACTTTTATTAGTGAAACCTATCTTAAGTAATCACCTGAGATGGTATGATCGATTTGTTGTAATTGGTATGACCAACTCTAGTCATTGGGGAACCGATCCTAGTAAGAGGTGCAACCGATCACAAAAGGGGAATCGATCCTTGTAAGAGGTGCAGCAAGTTTCTAGTTATTGGTAAGCGATCCTATGAACATGTGCAACACGTTTTTAGATATTGGGAACCGATCCTATGAACATGTACACCAAATACAAGTTAAATACCATATATATGTGGGAACCGATCCTAGTACCTAGTCAACCAAGTTTTGGTAACTAGCGTGACTAATTCTAGTACCCACATGGAGGTAGAACTGAAACTTGTTTTGGTAGAACCGTTAAACCCATGTTTGGTGATTTTATAGGATAATCAATCACATAGTTCTTGGAAGTCAAGTGAACACATTCTAAACTTGTTTGGAAGTGTGGAAAATCGGTTCCAAGATTGTGAGTATGAAAAAGGACTTACAAAGTAAAGATGTCGACATACTTTTAACATGTGCATTAACGCTTATCTTTTATTGTTCAAAGATATTCCTTAATAGCTAAAGGAGAATCCCGGATCGAAAATAAATTGAGAATCTTTTAATTAAGGTTTTAAATTTTATATTTGGAAAATAAAAATTAGTAATGTGCATTTACTAATTGGAGATTTTCTAGTGAGATTTCGGTTAATATTTGGACAAAGCATTTCCAGGAATTATGGAAACCGAATTTGGAAATATATTACATATCTTGAGAATATTTTCGGTTTTGGAAATTCCTTGGTGTCCAAACTTCCTTGGTCTATCAATATTGAAGTTTGCATTTTGAGTAAACTAATCCCCAGAGCCAGCAAAACTACCTAGTTGTGTTGTTACTGGTGGAGCCGCATATTGGGAGAGGAAAGTAACCTAATTAGGCGAAATCTCTTACAGCCGCTCAGTTTAAAGACTTCTTCTGGATTGAGAAGCTCTATTAGTACCGTTGGTGTGAAACTAGATAATTGCGGTTTATTATTAGTTTTCGATTGATTTGATTGACAAACGGTTGTTGAACTTTGATTGCACCTAGTTTGTTTATGCTTGAGAATCTTCTCTTCTGATATAAGATTCACTCAAACTAGATCGAAGTTTCAACGAGGATCTTTAGACTGTTTGTAGATCTAAAGACGTCTTGTGATAATCCATTGTTAACAGACTCCGTTATATGTGTGATTGATCATAAGAGATTCGAGTTGATTGTGTGCAGGTGTTTATTGAAGATCTAAGAAGATTTGAAGACGAAAAAGATTTCTTATTTGGGTTCATAATCTTTGGTGTGCACAATACTTATTTCGGGTAAAGAGGATCCAACTATAATCGGTTTATCTTTGTGATAGATTGGATTGATTAGTTGAGTAGATCGACATCAATACAATTCTTTGTGATTAAAAGTATTGATTGCAAAATCTTGACAATTACTTTGGTAATTGTTATTTGATAGATCTAAGGACCTGACAAAGGAGTTTATTGGGATAAACGGAAGAGCCTTTTGTCGAACTCATATCACGTTGATTGAAAAGAGTTGTTACCGAACATATTTGTTGTTCCTTTACTGTTTGGAATACGAACCAAAGGAATTGTTCCAAGTGCGTGACTTATTGCAAATTGGAGGCGCAGGGATACAGACGGAACTAGGTGAACTATAGGTTTAGTTGCTTGGTATCAACTATACGAAGTTGGTTTAGATTTTTTATAGCGGCTTAATCCTGAGAGTATTCAATTCTGGACAAGGTCCCGATATTTTTGTGCACTTGCGGTTTCCTCGTTAACAAAATCTTGTTGTGTCATTTACTTTTATTTTCCGCAATTATAATTGTTGTTATTATAATTTAAAGTAAATTACACAAACGTTAATTCCTATTTACTTAATAGCACTCCTATTGTATTTGGTTAAGTCCGAACCTTTTATCAAGTAAACATACTTCGTTGTTGTATTGTCTCGATCTCGTATCCATAGACGATCACACGAAGTGTGAACCGATTAGTTTTATTGTCTCGACTCAGTCCATAGACAATCACTTTCGGAGAAAGGACTTATAGGTGGAAAAGTTTTAGATTGAGGTATATTTGGGTACCCTGGTCTTTTCAAGGGAAAATTTCAAAGCTATTAAAAGCTGAAGCAGAACCTAATTACCTGGCAACAAAGCAACAGTACATCCAACAAACTTTAGTAGTAAAGCCTCAAGCATAAAAGGACTTAGTTGGATTACCAGAAAGAGAATTCAAAGAAGAAGTAGTTGAACTACTAGAAAAAGTGAATCTGGTTCCAGATGACGAACCCAAAATAATCTACCTAAGAAAAGATCTCACGGCTGAAGAAAAGAGAGACCTATAATAATTCCTCAAGGAGAATGCAGACCTCTTCGCACAGAAAATGGCAGATATGGTAGGGATTGACCCCAATATCGCATGTCACTCTCTGAAAATTAGCCCAGACTTCAATCCAATGAAGAATTTTTTTTTACATGATGCAGTCCAGGCAGACATTCAAAGAATGCTGGAAGCCAAGATCATAAGAGAATCCAAATATCCAGACTGGATATCAAATATCCTGGTTGTAATGAAAAAGAATAGAAAAGTAAGAGTTTGTATATACTTTACCAACTTAAATAAAGAATGCCTCAAAGAAAGTTACCCTCTGCCAGACTAACATAGAACGGTTGAAGCAGTCCTAGGGTACGAAAGGCTCTCCTTCATGGATGGATACTAAGAATACAATCAGATACCAATGAATCCAGAAGAAAAAGAATAAGAAGAACACACTGCATTCATCACAGATAGTGGACTATACTGTTTCAGGGATGAAGAATGCGGGGTCCACCTATTATTGTCTGGTCAATGAAATGTTTAAGGACCTCATCGGAAGCACAATGGAACACTATGTAAATGACATGGTCGTGAAGAGCAAAGAGCCAGAAGACCATATACAAAGGACCTTTTCAAGACATTCACCATCCTCAGAAAGTACAACATGAAGATCAATCCTTCAAAATGTGCTTTTGGGGTCCAAAGTGGGAAATTCCTAGGTTTCATGGTTACAAGAAAATGAATTGAAGTGGACCCACTATCAATCATAGCAATATTAGAGATGAAACCTCCGGCTTGCAAAAATGAGATACAACAAATGGCAGGAAATCTAACAGCACCGAACACGTTCATTTCAAGACTGTTAGATAAGTGCAGGTCATTGTTCAATCTACTCCTCAAGTAACAAGACTTCAACTGGAGTGAGGAATGTCAAACAGCTCTCGAAAACATTAAAGCTTACTTATCCCCTCCTCATGTCCTGTCAACACCAATCAGAGATGAAGAACTCTATGTCTACATTGCAGCCACCCAAAGTGCAGTAAACGCAGTACTACTCAGGGTGGAAGACAGTAAGGAAAAACCAATCTACTTCATCAGCAAGTCACTTACTGTTAGAGCATTACTCGGTCGAACTCGCAAGCATTGCTATTTCAAGCTTGTTTGTCAATGTTAGTGATCAAAACTATAAGTCTTGATTTTTAGTCTACTTATAGTGATGTCTCGGACTAGGATAGATTGTGTAGTTGAGCATTATACTTCACGACGTTCATCAATTGAAGACGAAGAACTACTAAGGCGAGCTTGTGGAACTTCATCAACAAAAGGTATATGGAGACTAAAACTCATCTATCACTTGGAAAGTCTATTTCTTCTTTATCTCCTATATTGAGACAAAGGTCGTTTATAGTTTTCGATTATACACATTTGAGATTTCGAGCTGAGATTAACTCGCTTACATATTTCTCGGAATATGTGTTGGTAAGCTTTCGCTTCAACCAAGTTCATCTTATATTCTTAACGAAAGTTAAAAGATGATCATGTGAAAATCTCCGAGTAACATCTTACATGGTTTGTGTGATACAATCATTTGGTATAGACTTGGAATGTTTCGTTATGATTATTTCAATATCTTGAAAATTGCTTTGATGCTAATAGTGTGTGAAAACGGCTATTGTCATCCTCTAAGAAAGTTTCAATGATTGAAATAGAGTTTAGAATACTTAACCATCATTGGATTATACACATAGTGTGCATTCTTGCATGTATGTGATCCATGACCGGAACTAAAGTATGCATACCTGTATGCGTACTTGTAGTTGGGAAATTCCGTGTACCAAGTACACATACCGGTACGCATACTTGCATAAGGTATAGGTCCGGGAATTTCTGCTGGGTTTTGGAAGTGTACTTAAGTATGCGTACCTGTTCGCATACTGGCGAACCCAAACTCAGATCGGCTACTTAAGTATGGTACCCGTTTGCATACTTGAGTGGTTAAAGTTCTAGAATTGGTTTGTTCATGAACTAATACATTTCTATATTAAGGAATGCATTCTTTGCAAACCGTGGCTATAATGTTCATGAATTGATTCGAGTGAATCAAACCAATTTTGCTTCGATTGTGTTCTTGTATACTTCTATGAGAATATAGCAATTGAAAAACTCTTTAACTAGTTTCATTTGAGTCATTTGAACTAGTTATGGTTAAGATGAATATGGTTGATATGAGAGTGTTCACATAGCTAACCTCGGTTAACTACGATTGAGCCAACATGTTGTACACGTTTAGGTACGGTTACATAAACCTAAATGAGGGTACATTACATTTGTGTATAACAAGCTAAGTTCGATTAACGGTTGAAAGATATTAGCTTGAATCTAATCAGGTTTTCATCTAACGGTGAATATTGAATGCTTTGTTACCAAGGTAACTTAGATTGCAAACCCTGATTTGAAAACTATATAAATGAGAACTCTAGCAACTGGGAAAACTAATCCCCACACCTCCTGTGTGATACTAGTTGTATAAGCTAGAGTCGATTCTCCTTTAACCTTAGGTTTTTCACGAAACCCTGTAGGTTAACGACTTAAAGACTTCATTGGGATTGTGAAGCCAGGCCCAACTATTTTCTTTGTAGTTGCGTGATCTGATCTTGCTGTTTCTATCGTATTTGAGTACTATATTCTTTAAGATTGGCTCGAGATTTATTCTCCGATAGGCAAGATAAAAAGTAGTCACAAACATCTTCGACTCATCGTTTGTGATTCCACAATATCTTGTTTTGCTACCATACGATTAAGATTATTGTGAGGTGATTGATAATACTAGGTTGTTCTTCGGGAATATAAGCCCGGTTTATCAATTGGTTCCTGTGAACCTTGATTTATCAAAAGACGGAACAAAACTCGTAGGTATTTCTGTGGGAGACGGATTTATCTATTCCAATAGACTTTTCTGTGTGAGACAGATTTGTTTATCAAGTCTTCGTCTTTGGGTCCTAGCAACTCTTAGTTGTGGGTGAGATCAGCTAAGGGAATCAAGTGCGTAGTATCCTGCTGGGATCAGTAACGTAAGGAGCGCAACTGTACCTTGAATCAGTGTGAAATTGATTAGGGTTCAACTACAGTCCAGTCCGAAGTTCATTGGTAGTAGGCTAGTGTCTATAACGGCTTAATACAGTGTGGTGTTCAAATCTGGACTAGGTCCTGGGGTTTTTCTGTATTTGCGGTTTCCTCGTTAACAAAACTTCTGGTGTCTGTGTTATTTCTTTTCCGCATTATATTTTGTTACATAATTGAAATATCACAGGTTGTGCGTTGAATCGATCAATTGGGAAATCCAACCTTTGGTTGTTGATTGAAATTGATTGATCCTTGAACATTGGTCTTTGGTACCATTCAAGTTATTCCTCTTATATTCAATCGGGCTCGGAAATTCTTATTTGCTGATTGCGGATTGAATTAAGAGATAGAGATATAAAACTCTTTGATATACTTTTCTCTAGATTGAGTCTGACTGTCTAGTTGATTCTCTTGAAAGTATATTGGAGTTTGTCTATTCAGATTGCCAAACGAATTATTGGGTGTGGTTGTTGTACCCCTGCTTTTTCACTTACAACACCAGAGTCTAGGTACTCACAGCTGGAAAAGGTAATCTTTGCTATCTGCTTCTCATCTATAAAGCTAAGACCATACTTCTTAAGTTGGAAGATAATTATGGTCATGGAGTGCCCAGTTGAGAATGTCGTGTCCAAAGAAACAAAAACTTGAAGAACATTCATCACTATAAATAGAGGACTCTCTGCAACAAGGATTCTTAATCCCTACATGTTGTGCATCTTTGTTACTGTAAGGACCTCCTCCATAAACCTAGGTTTCCTCGAGAAACATACTTAGGTTACTATAATAAAGCCCGATCAGACTATCTTTTAACTGATAGATCTTTGTTATCCGGAGTCTTATCTTGATCATCGTAGTTCTTGTCTATTTTAAGGTATGTCTCTTCTAATTTAATTCCATCCGAGAACTACAGATTGAGGAATACGATTTATAGAAACTACAAAAATTTCTAATGTAATGCAAGATTACGATCTAAGCTTGTACTTAAATAGATCTTGTGAGATACAATCAGTTAGGTATCTCTATAAAATTTGAAGACAAATTATCAATTAAAAGTCTAAGAACCAAGGCAAATTATCGGCAATAAATGAGTTATTAAAAAAATTTGAATCCGAACTAACACATACTTATGAGTTAATTACCCTCTGCCCATTCTATACTGAATGACAAATAACACAATTATCTTTTATCGATTTAATTCAGAGATAAATAACACTCTAATACTCTAAGTAACACTCTTTCCAAGTGGATTAAATTGGCTTTAGATGGTTGAATGACAAGTGGAAACAAAACCTCATTTGCGAAACATTTACAACGATACTATCTCCAGTTGATGACGATATTAACTTCGTATCAAGGGTAAAGAAAGAAAAGAGGTATTATCATTTTTTTTTCCTTTTAGCCATTTTTCCCTAAAACGGAGGCAGTAATTATTATTACCGTTTACCTCCATTAAATTTGACGCAACTGTATCCCATGAATCATGGGTCACGATTCGCCAAACATAAGAAAAAGTTAAGAAGATTGGTAAAAAAAAGCTTGATATAGAGTTCTTTGAGCAAACCTAAGAGCAGTTCCTATGGAATGAACAAACTCAAAGTTTGTTCATTTTTCTCCCACTATGGACTGAACAAACATAAAAAATGGATGTTCAAACCAACAAATTTGTTGGTTTGTTCATTGAGTTAAAACATGTAGCGCGCGCTTGATGAAGGAGCGGGCGAGCTTCGCACCAGCGCTGGCGTTTGAGCCAAAAACGCTAGTGCTTGTATTTCCAGCGCGCGCTCCTACTTAAAGCGTCGACGTCTTTCCTGAAAGCGCCGCGTTTTTCATTGAAGCGCCAACGGCTGAATCTGGACGGCTGAAAACTCTTGTGATCTAACGCCTATAATTTTTGAGTTCTATAAATACTCTCAATTTCAACTCCAAATTCACATTCACACATCTAGTCTTATTTACTCTTCTCTTCTTCAACTTCAACAAATTTTTCAATTCTTGAACATGTCTCGGCCCTTGTTAGTTCGGCGCGCTCCGTATACTAAAGAAGAAGATGAATCTATTTGCAGAAACTATGTTTTTTTATTTACTCAGCTTGCTTTAGCAAACTATCCATGGGTGAATTTCTGGGCGGTTATTTACGATAGGTTCTGCAGTGACGCCCGTAATCCGAGTCGTCGTGTTATATGCGACATAGAAAATCGTTTTCGTAATATTAAGAAAGAAGTAAGTGAGTTTATAGATTTAACCATACAAGCCAATCGATATAGATTGAGAGGTGAAACTGATGCTGAGATGGTAACAAGATCTTTGGCTGAATGGAGAAGATGGAAAAATGTGGCTTTTCCTTTCGAAAAATGTTTCGAAATCCTTAAGGTGTTGAACAGTTTCAACCCCTTGTTTGAAGCTAATGTAGTCCGTCGTAATTCAGTAAAGCTAATGTAAAACACTTAGTTTTAAACATATGTAATTTCATTTAATTCAGACCGTCGTACTTTTAAAACTAAAATTACAAATGTAGCAGAATTACAAATTACAAACAATCTCTCTAACATCGCTCATCGCTAGGTCTCCCATTGTTATCTTCTAGAATCAAGAATTCTCCAAGACCTGGGGATAGACCTGGGACATCCCCAATTGCCAACATATTAAGTAAATTTCCATAAGGAGATAAAGATGGTTGAAGAACATTAGGCGATTGGAAAGCACTAGGCGATTGTTGGAAAGCACTCGGTGCACTCGGTCCTCCAAACATATAAGATGTTTGTGGTTGTGGTGGTGGTGGTGTATAGCAATCATTTTGGTTGTAAGGAGAGAATGATGATGAAATGCGCCTAGGATCTAACCGAAATACTTGAGATACAGGCACAGTTTGTGGTGAAGTATTGTGTCGTATGTGTGGTGAAGAAGAACTTTGTCGTACTTGTGTTTCTCCCACCACTGTTTCTTCACTATCGTGCATGATCTGTTGCTCCTGGTGGAATCGGAAGACTTTGACCGCCGCCCATCATCATTTACAGTTGGACTCAATCGAAACATTGTGTTCTCGTGTCGATTCCGACACACATTCAAGTGTATAGCCTCCATTTGCCGAGTCATCCAATGGTACTCGTTCAGTTGGTTCCGCAACTCTTCGTCAGTGGCAGTGACATTGTAGTAAGGATAATCACGTTCCATAGATTGGGAAACAATGGGGATCATGGTTGTCTCACCTTGTGAAGTAATACTTGTCATCTCCCAACGGATTTCTGGCATATTTGACGAAGATGATGAAGAACTTGCACCCGTGGTGGGGTAAGTCATAAAGCATGGCTCTTTTGGAGGTGGCTGGCTAGGAACGATATTTGCATCATGGGACAGGCATGATAACCCTGGGAGATCAAACCCATAGATGTGCATGTTGTTTGTCCCAATTACAGGCTTCACAATCGACTCGTACCATTTGACATACTCCGCTTCACTAATATCCCTCTGTGTATTTAGTTCATACCTCGCCCAATTGGTTCTTCTCAGCCGATCAAAATCTGATCCAGAGGTTTGCATCTGTTGTGGCGGGTTAATTGCAATTGCATATATACCTTGCATTTGGTACTGCAGTCTTTCTCCCAGGTACCAAACCCCTCTATCCAATTGTGGAGTGTAAAAAACAACTCTACGCAGAGAATAATCAAGAATAAGTTGTCCAACATTAGCACCATACTGAGGAAAATCAATGTAAGGGTGAACAACGACGTTATTGTGGCTCCGAGTCATCTGATGAAACCTCTGAACAAAACTGGAACCCGAGATGTCGCTGCCAGTGCCCTTCGCTAAGTTGGTAGAGATGTACATATCCAACATTGGAAATCTTTGGGTATCATCTTTAAGGATTGGTTTACTAACATGGAAGTAAGTATACCACTAATACTGCAAATTACTCCATAATTTTAGTATTTTGACTTAATCTACATTTGCTCATAAAAATTATTTAAATTTTAAAATAATAATTTTGATATTTACCTCTATGATGCCCCAGAAACCAGTGAAGTTATCTCCGCCCATGGACGCATGATCCAGCCCACAGTACAATTCTGCTAAAATTGCAGATCCCCAGTCATAATTTGGTGCTTTGTCAAGATCTTCTAACGCTTGAAACCAACCAACACGAACAACATATGTTGAGTTTGGAAAGAATGTCTGACCCAGTACCCATAAGATAAACATCCTTTCGAGTTCAGGATAGTCATCTACATGTTCTGGGTTTCTGGGTAGGTTAAGGAAATACTTCAACCCTGAACATTTAATCCCACCTCCTTTCAATTGTTTATAATCTTCAGGTATTTCTGAATCTCTAAACGAGGGAAAAAGCGTCTCCCATTTACTGTTTGATATCCATTCGTCTTGGTTGAATGGTGGCGGCTCTCCTATTCCACTTGGGATCCCACAAATGAAATACAAATCAAGGGGCGTAATTCCTATTATTACAAGTATAATATCAACTATGATTAATTCTTTTGATTATTTAATAATTATTTAAAAAATATAATTTAAGTTTAGTTAAACAAGCTTACTTTCAAAATCCAAAAAATGGAATGTGTGCGTCGTCGCCCACCACCTTTCTACCACTGTTTTCGGAATTCTGTTGTTGTGTCTTCTAGGCTTCACACTATAAAGCGCACGCCAGGGATATCTGTCAACCCTTTCTCGGACTTGAGGGGGTAAAACTTCATAAATAGCCTTTAAGTCAGAAAATCCACCTCTCATTCTAAAATAATCCTCAGACCGATCTTGATGCCCCGACACATGACCTTGGACTAATGATGGAGCAACAACGACACTCGACGAAGCAAACTCCGCTTCCCGATTTTGAGAAAAATCTACATCTGTGGCAGACCGCGGTGCCGGTTCATTTCTTCGTTCTCTTCTCTTTTTTACACTATTTACCGCTTTTCTTAAAATGCCGCTCATATTGTATCCAAAATTTTTGATTTAGAAGAGTTTTAGAAGAAGGAAATAGTAGTGGTGTGACTGAAAATGAAATCAGTTGAAGGAATTTATGGTTTTGCAAATATAGACGTTGGAGATATGGACGTTGGCGATTTTGTTTCTCACGCCCGCGTTGATAGGACCAACGCCAGCGTTTGTAGTTTCAACGCCAGAGTTTGTATTTTCAACGCCAGCGTGTGTCTCAAGCACGGGCGCTTGATGATAAACCGCCCAGTGCTTTACCATAGTAGAAAAGCCAGTTTGGCCATCCACCCGGCTCAACAAAAAAATGGATTTGGATTGCCATAGGAATTACCCTAAAATGTGAGAATTAAAGTACCTCCCCCTACCCAAAATATACATCATGAACAGACCCATTGTACCTGTGTAGTTAATAGGTAGTTCTTACCTTACAACAACCCTTTATGACGGACCTCACCAAACCATACCATAGCAAAAGCTGTTTATTCCTCTTTCTTTTCCAACTAAATATGAACCGCGTTTCTTCTTCTTTTCTTGTTTCTTGTAGATTTATTTACTGTACTTGATCAATGATCACAGAAAAAGAAGAAATGATAGACTTACTTATGAAAAATTTACGATGCTTTTAGATAATTAAGAAGTAGTAGATTCGTAGAACATGTTTGTGTTCAATTTTTGGCGGTCAAATATTTGATTAGCTAAGCATCACTAAGGAAATGCATGACTTAAATTACATAGACCTTCAAGTGAATTGACTCTTGCCGTGTTGAAAAATATGGTCTGGATTCATAAAAGTTGTCTCATAACCACCATGGCTTGTTGAAAATAGCTCTAGAAGACGTATCAAAGAAAAGAAAATAGCACTCAAGTGTTTTTTACTGCCCAGTGGTACCCTTCACATAGTGGTGCTGTGCGCATGAGCGCATAATAAACACGCATCTTCAAGTTGTCATATTTTTTATTATAGAGATTAAATGGATGTAAAACTGACAACTTAAATGTATATATTCATTGTATTGTTATGCACTCGTATGTGTGATACAATGTATTATTTATTAGCACTAAAGTTTTCGGGTCATTTGCCAATATATCACAATGAAGAAATTTGAGGTAAATTGAATTTAAACAAGAAAAAAAGAAATTAAACACAAAAAATTCAAAAACTATAAGTCGTGGATGGGACAGGGCATGAGATAGGAAATGTGAGTGGTTCCTCCCACTACGTGTATATATAGAAGTTCGTTTAAGACAATAATATCCAAAGATGAGAGATGACTCTATGTTTAATGGTGATTCTCCACAGCACTAATATACTTGTGCGTTAGGTGTCCTCTTGAGGTTTGAAAGAAATATACACCACAATACCACATACAATTAAATTTTATCACAATACCACATACAATATCATAAATTCGTTGAAGATACCCTGCATAATTCCTTTTTCTATAATTTTGTCTGTCAAAATCCAGTGGGAATTGCTGGAGGGCTAGCTGTTGCCTGGGATAAATCGATTAGATTAAATGTCCTATACCAGGACAATAACCAGATAAATTGTGAAATTTGGAATGAAAAAACTAAATATGTGTGCATCCTTACTTGTATGTATGGTAGTCCATATAAGGATAGGAGAAAAGAGGAATCTTGGAATGTTGTGAATCAAATGGGAACAAATATGTATACTCCTTGGATTGTTCTAGGTGATCTAAATGTTATTCTACATCCAGATGACAAAAGAGGTGGTAACCCGGCTAACACTTCAGATATTAGAAATTTTAATATCATGTTTAACAATTTAGGCCTTAAAGATGTTGGTTGCATATGATTTCCTTTTACTTGGTCTAACCAGCAAGATGGTACCGCTCTCATAGAAGAAAGGCTGGATAGAGGTATGGCTAATGGGCAATGGCTTACCCTTTTTCCTAATAGTAGTATCAGACATCTAAGTCATGTGGGATCCGACCACTCCCCGAGTTTACTTAATACCGAGGTTCCTTCTATTGCTGGTCGCAAACCCTTTAAGTATTTCGGTTTATTTCAGGAGGAACAGAAATGTAGAGATCTAGTACAGTCATCTTGGAATAGGAATTTTAAGGGTTCTCATGCTTTTATACTTGTGGATAAACTTTCTACCGTTAAGCATGAAGTTAGACTCTGAAATAGACTCGACTTTGGTAATATTCAAAATAACATTGTTGCTCTGAATAATAGACTTGACAATATCATGAACACCCCGAACATTAGAATTGATGATCCTAATTGGTTAAACACTAAATTTGAAATACAGAAAATGTATGATTATGAGGAAGAGATGTTAAAAATAAAGGGTAGAGAAAACACCATACTGTTAGGTCATAGGAACAATCATTACTTCCATCAGAATGTTGTTGTTAAACAGAGACGGAATCAAATCAATGGTCTGTATGATAGTAATAACACATGGTTAGAAGGTAGGGATAACATTGCAAACTGTCTGAATATCCATTTTGAAAATTTACTTACCACATCTTCCCCTGTTTTAAATAATGATATAGTTAATCTTGTTCCCCCTCAAATCACTGATGATGATAACATCTTGCTAATGTCTAATCCTACCTCTGTCGAAATTCATGATGCTATTTTTAGTATGCCTCCGAACGCTAGCCCGGGTCCGGATGGTTTCCCAGCTTGTTTCTTTCAAAAAAACTGGGAGCTTGTCAGTAGCGACGTGATCAAAACTGTGCAAGCCTTTTTCAGTAGTGTGCACATGCTTACTCAATTGAACCAGACCTTTATTTCTTTGATACCTAAGGTGATGCACCCAACTACACCAGGGGAATATAGACCTATAAGCCTGTGTAACATCGTGTATAAAATTATCTATAAAGTCCTAGCGAATAGGATGAAACCTCATTTGGACAGGCTGATATCTCCCTACCAATCGGCTTTTTTCAAGCAAAGGCTTATCTCAGACAACATTCTTGCTGCTCATGAGATAATCCATGCTATGAAGAAAAGGAAAAAAACAAAAACCGAACATCTAGGCCTAAAAATAGATATGTCAAAAGCGTTTGATCGTGTGGAGTGGAATTTTTTGATTGCTATTCTTAAAAAAATGGGATTCTGCGATGCTTGGTATAATCTTATACATCAGTGCATTAGCACTAGCTCTTCTGCTATTCTCATCAATGGGGTTCCTAGTAAACCTTTCAAGCCAACTAGAGGCTTGCGGCAAGGAGATCCCCTACCTATTTATTTTGTGTATGGAGTCATTTTCGAGGACCTTTCTGATGCTGAAACCAATGGCCTTATAACTGGTTTCAAAATTAACAAACATTGCCCGGCTATTAGTCACCTGCTTTTCGCGGATGACTGCCTAATTTTCACAAAAGCCACCTTAAATCAGAGTGCGAACCTGTTAAAAATCCTTGAGGACTATGGTAAGACCTCTAGGCAAATGATAAAAAAATTCAAGTCTGGGATATTTTTTTACCCCACATCAGTAATGCTTTTGGTAAATCGATAATTGACATTCTCAAGGTTAAGAAAATTAAACTAGATGATAAATACCTTGGAGGCCCCCTATTCACTAATAGATCAAAAATTGCTTGCTTTGAGAATCTGTTAGATAAGATGGATGGTAGATTAAAAGGTTGGAAGGGAAAATCTTTAAATCCTGCTGGTAGAGAAGTTTTAGCTAAATCTGTTCTCGAGACTTTACCGGTATATAACATGTCTACCTTTATTCTTCCCAAACAAATTACTAAAAGAGCAACTGCTTTAATCAGAGACTTCTGGTGGGATAAATCAGGAGACTCTAAGGGTGTGTATATGAAAAAGTGGACTAACCTTTGTAAGAGCAAAGAAAAAGGGGGAAATGGTTTAAAAGATTTAAATAAAATGAATCTATCTTTAATAGCAAAAAATGCCTGGAGACTGTTTCACCAGCCTAACTCCATCTATACCAAGACTATGAAAGGAAAATATTTTCCTTTTACCAACCCTTTCCATGCTAGCTGTAGTGATAGTGCTTCTTGGGCATGGAAAGGAATATACACGGGTCTGATGATTATTAAATATCACAGCATATGGGAAATAGGCATAGGTAATGGTGTATATATCCTTAAAGATAACTGGATTCCTGATATGGCATATCACCCACTAATTTTAAATTCTGATTACATTGGCACTCATACAATGGTAGAAGACTTGCTCACGGAAGATGGGTGGGATATCAATGTCCTGTATCAGATGTTTGATTGGTATAACATCGAGAGAATATTAACTATCCAACCTGTTAGAAATAAAGAAGATATTCTTAGGTGGATTGATGACCCCCAAGGGAAGTTTACAAGTAAATCGTTATATGATATTCTTGATAAAAAATATGATCAAGCAACTGATATCCTTGCAGGAAAAATCTGGAGGCTAAATGTTATTCCCAAAATCAAATTCTTCATATGGAAAATGAAGAATAATATTTTACCTTTCAGTGGCGCTTTGGCTACCCACATTAATCATATTGACCCTCTTTGTGCTATGTACAGGAATGAAATTGAGACAGGGGAACACTCTCTTATGCGCTGCTCGTTCACGAGAGCTGTCTGGGCTTACTGCTCTTTAAATCTAGATAATGCTTCTTATGGTTTTGATGCTGTCAATGAGTGGTGCTCTAGTTGGTTTCAAAACTACCACCCTCAAACACCTTTTGGACCTTGGGAAAACTTATGTGCTACCATATGTTGGTTCATATGGAAAGCGAGATGCAAAACGGTATTTCAAAAGACGAAATCTTTCCCACCAGGACCGGAAAACTCATTTTGGATCACTTCAGATTCACAAACAATTTGCAAACTAGAAACCTGACTCGCATCTCGAACAGGAGCACTAACCAACACCTAAATGATCTTGTCTTGAATATCTCCTTCTCTTATGAGAGCTACTTTGATCAGGTAACAGGCCTAACAGGTATTGGTGTTGCCATTACACCATTGGTGTTGCCATTACAGGTGTAAGTGGGGAAATCGTCGGGAGAAGGACAAGAAGAGTCAGGGTGCATGGAAAGGAAGAAGGAGATTGCCTAGCTATCCAAGACGCTCTGGAGTGGGCTATCCAACTGAAATGCAAAGCTTTTTATCTTCAAGGAAACAACATCCAAATTAACAAAGCTTTGCAAGGTGGAAGGAGAAGAACTAGCTGGAAATCCAACTCCTTTGTAGACAACCTGTTCTTAAGTTTATCTAATTTTGAAAATGTTATTTGTAAGGACATAAAGTCCAAAAACTTTCCTGGTCTCCAAAACTTAGCTAAAGCTGGAGTTAGAAACCCAAGTCCTCAAATGTGGGAGGCAAGTTCGCTCTGTTCTTACTGTCAGTAACTCTTTTTCTTATCTATTAAAAAAAAAAATTTATCATCTCTGGTCCACCCACGGAAAAACAAACTTAATTATAAAATCCCACCAAGTAGTACATGAGATGAGAAACTCAAGTGTACAATAGATTATATCAAGGAACAGTTGTGGGTTCATGTAGTCCCATATCAGTGCTCACTGCAATGCATAATGAAAGGACACTGTTACATCGTACGAATTGTGAATTACAGGTCAGATGCTTGTCAAATACTTTTTGAAATTTCAACTTACAAGTCTTTCAGGATAAACAGTAGCGTTCAAACAACGTGTTAAAATATTTAACGTTAGTCAAGTCCTCAAATTTGAAAATGCTTGTTGCCAAACTGTAGAAAGGAAAAGTTACTTCCAGTTGATCTAACCAGATTCTAAGACACTGAAGCCGGTAATATTGCTAATGGTACTCTAACAATATTATCCAAACTTCCCGTAAGAACAATCTCACCGAAGCTAAAATCATCTTTAATTTCGTTCACATCGAGTTTGATGTACAAATCCTGCATCCCTTGTGGATTAACTGTAAACCAAGATGGAGTTACGTTAACTGCAATACCGGGTGGTTGTAGAACGGAACATAAGTATGTCTCCGTCTTCGTTGCCACACTTTTAACTGTCCGTTTCATGAATCTTGATCCATGCAAAGATGAAATGGTTATGGAAGGAACGTTGAGATCAGACGGGTAGGCAAACGAGTTATTGCACAATTTTCCGGTCATGGCTTTTACAGTCTGTGGATCGACGTTGGGCAATGAACATAGGAAATTTATGTAGTCTTCAAATCCTGTTCAGGTGTTCATGTCACGAATAACAACTAAAAAAAAAAGAGAGCTAGAGATGTATTCATGGAAGAGATATGACATTACCTGATTCAAACACTAGTCCTGGATCAAGAGCACGCGTTGGATTTATTAGGCCAGCCCCAATATCGAAAGGTGTAGACGGGTAGAGGCTATCAATCTCAGCTCCTTCTGCCATTATTGGTTCCCCGCGATTGTCAAACTTGGATGCTGTTGTGGAGATTGAAGAAGCGATCATTGACGGAGTCCACAATGGATTGAATTGCTTGATTAATGCTGCAATTCCAGATACATGTGGAGTTGCCATGCTTGTTCCAGATAATAATGCGTAATTTTGCCCTATACATTCATCCAAGTAAGTCAGTTCTGGACCAAAACAAAGAGTACCAACAGAAGTGGAACGTAAATAAATATACACAGCAAAAATGCTTAGTCTTACCCGTAAGAATTTGATCAAAAATACTAATGGGACTCCAAGCTGCCCATACAAGGTGTCCTGGTGCGAGAATATCTGGCTTAAGAACGTCTACCGGATTCCTATTACTATCAATCATATCTGGTCCTCTTGAAGAGAACCTACTGACAATGGGCGCTTGACCTTGAAAATGAGCCAACCTTCCATCTCCAATTGCTGCCTTTCCACTATATCTTCTACCAATTCCACTCTGATCCCTATAAATTTGCTGCTCATAGTAATCCGAAATAATCTAAACCATCATCCAAAGAGAAAAATCATCAATCCATCATATTCAATTTACTGGACTGAGTTTTTCATGTCTTAAGTTACTTGGAACTTACTTTTGCATCAGCTAGTCTTGGAACCATAATTCCAGGAACAGAGAACGGAATGGGTTCGGCGATGAATTCTCCGTAAGTTGGATTAGCTACTAGAATAAAGCCCGCGAATCCTAGAGCTCTAGCTGTGTCGATAATGGTGGTCACAGTGGAGGTTCCATTAGCAAAGCCAGCAGAGAAGTTGCAGATAACAATACTACCTTGCACTGCCGTAGGATCTAATGCTTCTGGGTATTGACATTCTTCAACATATTCTGGTGTCTTTGGAAATATCCCATTTTCCTTCACTGCATCCTTGGCTAACACCAGCTTATATTGTAGTAACCCGTTTCCCATAGTTGGTCCTATTCGAAAATAACACACCAAATTGTAAAATTACTATGACATCAACATAACACAACAGAAGGATGACTTTTGAGATGTTTGTTACCTGACAATCCGACACCCGGGATTCTTTGACCGTCTCCAAGAATAAGAGTACCTGGAAAACTTCTGTCTGTGCTGCATGCAGCAACACCCACTGCCCAAGGACTGAAAGAAACGACAGTGGATGGAGATGGCCCTTTATTGCCAGCTGCTTGGACAACAAAGACTCCAGCACGACGAGCAAATAACATGAAGATGTCGAAAACAGTAAAGAAAGTAATTGTGTCTTCTGGAGGCTCATCTGGTCCAACTGAAAGTGTTAAGATATCTACTCCGTCTATAATTGCCTGCACCAGTTGCAATGCATTCGAAGAATGTTTAAATATATTTGCCCATTTATGGTTATGGTACGTAAAGTATTTGTAATACCTGATCAATTGCAGAAACCACATCTGCTACTGTTCCGACACTCGGAAAGATTGCTTTGTAAACAGCAATCCTGTTCAATTTAAGAGCAAGGGATATGTACATTAGTGCTCCATACATCCATGATTACCAAATGACTAGCCAAATTATAGAAGCCGTATTTGAAAAACCTAGTAACAAGAAAACGTTACCGTGCACGCGGAGCCATACCACTGGCAAACCCATAAAAGAACCCATTCATGATGACTGGAACCATAGAATTACCAGCAGCGGTTGATGCCACGTGGCTGTTAATATCGATTAACGGAGTTATCGTATTCTTCAATTAATTTTATTCATCACGAAAAGTAATTTAGCAGGTACTATACCTTCCGTGCCCAACTGCATCAAAAGGTGATAAGAAGTCTATTGATGAGTTAAGTGGTGTAACAGCTTGAGCTCCAGCTGAGAAATACCTAGCAGAGACTATCTTCCCATTGCATGCACTCACATCAAACCTAGGTCCAGTCTCACAAGCACCTGAAAACCTAGATAAGTTTGACATAAATGGATTCGTAGGATCGTAAGCAAAGCTTGGATGCATTGGGTTGATGCCCGTATCAATCACTCCGATAACAATACCTTCACCGGCATTTCTATATCCTCCTTCTTGACTCCATACCCCTGCAGGTAGTCCTAAGTATTGAGGACTATATGTTGTCATTAACTTTGCACCTCTATCTTTCTCTACTAACTTAACTCCTCGAGCTGACTCAAGTATTTTAGCCTATGATTAACGACATTTTAATGGTAATCGATCAATGCAACATGCAAATACAGAGAGACAGAGAACGAGCGAGAGAGAGAGTACATACTTGAGAAGAAGTGGTATGAATAGCGAAGCCATTAACAATGTGTTTGTAGCTATAAATCTTATTGTAAGTCCCAATCTTCAGAGTGCTTTGAAGAAGAAGATCATGCGACTCCACCAAGCGTTTAGCATGGGCTTTTGAAGCCAGACTGCATATATATACAAAAATATCAACCATAAAAGATTGACATGGCCGGTTTTTGTTTTTTTTATCATTTTATTTTGCTCAATCTTGACGTAAACATTCATAGTTGCTCTCATTAATATGTATCACCTGTTTGGATCAAGTGTTTTTCCTTCTTCAAAAGGCGTGGCATTGCTTTGGCGAAATGCTACAGGTTCTCCTTCCATTAAAACCAGGTATATTGCGCGTTGATCGTCTGCAAAGCTTGATTTGATGATCGGCGAACACAGCAGAAAAAGAACAGCAACAAGAAAGCTAGCATACTGTGATGAGACTAAGGAAATCGACATCTCTTTAGGCTGCGACTAGAATATGTACGTAGATATATATTTTGTTAATGAGGGAACGTTGTTCGACGAACAACAAAAAGCACGATCAAGTGTACAAATATAACGCTAATAACTGGTTAGTTATAGTACTTTACACAATAACATTATCTTATTATAACAAAAGAAATAGTAGCATCATACATTTAGCATGAATAAAAGCTGGTTTGAGTAACTAATCAGAAGAACTTTAACTATAGGAAGAGCCGAAAACAGTCACATTATTTGCAACCGTTACTTCTGTCAGTTCTGTTCTCGGATTGTTTTTTAGCACCTTCATGCAAAACGCACCTGTAGGTTAGAATATAACTTGCATGCCTTGAGGATACCAATGAAGTCAACATCCTCGATGTATAATAAATTTGTAGCAACGATAGAATGTAAGGCATCGTTAAGCAAACAAAATTGATCGAGACATCGAGTACTACTACAACTATTCAATACACTGTATAAGCATGAATAAAGTTGATCTGACTACTTGATTGGAAGAACATTATTAGTTGAAAACAGTAACCGTTACTTTGGCTGTTGTTCTCAAAGTTACTTTTAGCATCTCCACACCAAACATACGTCGTCAGTCTTTGAGAGTTTCTCACTGAAACCCTAAGTTGTTCACAGCTCTAGATGCCATTAATTCCATGAAGATGCTACTGAACAAAGTGGTTGTGTTTCTCTGATATGCTGGTATTCATCCGCGATTGGTTTTATGATAAAATAATCATTTTCAGCCTACCAATTTGATATGGAACACTTTTTAAAGCAGTAACTCACACAGTTAGGTTTTATAACGTGAAAATGCCTGAACAATACCACTTTTTAGCTGTTTATAGTTTGATTACTACAAAAAATAAAAAAAATAGCTGTTTGATATGATCAGGTTGATTATTGTGCACCGACACATATTTCATTTTTATATATACCCCCAACCATTTACATTTTACAATCGCCAGTAGCTAAAAACCTGCCCTTCATCTCAAAATCGGAACAGAAGCAGAGAGGAATAATGCATTCCCCCGCCAAGAATCGTCACAACCAGATTGAAACTGCACCGCGTCCAATAAGAAGACACTGATTCATGATCAATACATCTCTGAGAGATAATAACTTGACCTATTGAGAAGATTGATCTTACTGGATATGAATCCATCAAAGTACAAAATCAGAAGGTGGATATGACATGAGTTACATAGACAATGCTGTGACAATGTTTTATGTATTTCAGCCGAACTCAATGGTGTTTAACTTCCAACACCATCCAAATTAATGATAGCTGCATGGAGAAATTAAGTCTAACCAAGAGGTGCGAACAGTGACCCACAGTCCATATTTCCATATCAAGTCACAATATTTGAACAGTATACATGACACAAATTTGTTGACAACGAGCAAACAAAACTGTGAGGAAGGTTTAATAGCCACATCAGCGCATTGGATCCAGCAGATGTTACCACCAAAAAAAAACAGTGGCACCAGCTAAACAAAGCAGTTCTGATGGATCATTAAGCTTCATAAAGGCTGAACATTCCAGCATGCAGTTTCATTTGCGCATACTAGGAAGTACTTGGCACTGCTTCGTTAACAATGGAAAAGAGAAATTAAGATAGCAAGAAATTATAAACATCTGACAAATTTTCATTCAAGGTTTTTCCACATACTACAACACCTACGCGCTAAAGGAAAATAAATCAAGTCCATTTTCCTAAATACCAGTTTTTGCCGATTGCAAAAGACGTGGTGTAAAAATCACTGTGTAGTGTCTACATCTAATCCACGACATGTCATAAAGTAAAGACATATTACACATTGATAGATCATCATCTCAGCTTTGCGCGTGCACAGTGTGTTTACTGCACTATACAATTCCACTTACAACCAACAGTGAAGAGCTAACATGCAACATGAGTACCTCATCCTCGAGCACCATGAACTCCGCATCAACTGATTACTTCTTCCGGCGCTTTGCCTCAGCCTAAAATGATATTTCAATTGCACAAATATGAGAATACAGTGATAATCAAAGTAACCAAAGGAAAACAGTCGGTGAAAATAACAGCCATGGAGTGTTTCTCGTTCATCATTTTGATGGCGCCTCATGCCAATGAAATTCAAGCACAAGGGTCAACAACAGAAGTTCATATCAATGAAACAACCCTCTAGTTTCAGTAGAAGAAAATTTCAATATTAACAAAGCCCAGTTCAGTGTGATTACAGGAAAAATGAATAGAGAAGAAAAGAAAAAAAAGACTCGTTAAAATGTATATAGGCAGCTGAGAATAGAGCCACTAGAAACTACCATTTAGTTTCTGACCAAAAAAAGAACATTGTAGTGGATGACCATGACTATGAGAGTGATACTGGTTAAAGTATGTGATAAGCTTTATAGTTGGAACCCATGACAATATACTGCCTCGTTTCCCGTAAAAAAAAAGTATGTGATACTCGAACTTGCAGAAGATGTTAATCTTCCAACTGCTAATCATTGGTGTTACGGTAAACAGCAACAGTTTCAGACACGATCTCGTCCCCACCCACCCCAGATGGTATAACCTCTCAAGTAACAATGTTCAGAATAGATATTGTTTTAACCTTCAAATTTTATTTTAATATTGTTTTGTAACTCATCAGTGTTGCATAATCATTTGACCAAAAGCTAGGTCTTTATATCCGTTCTCCACCTACAAAATCTCACCTCACAGAGAACTTGGCAGCTCTATGCATGTACGCAAAGCCACATGAACTAGTGTGTGATAAACGAAAGATTTCCATTTTCCTCACTCCTAAAACCCTAAAAAAGCTAGCCCATATAACAACATGCATATGCACTAATAAGTAGTATCCTATACAGAAAAAGGAAAAACAATTTAAGGAAACACAATCAGAGAAGCAGAAAAGGAACAAGTCCAGAATCATTATTCTCACTTTAGTTTCGGCTGATGGTGAAACTGGAAATTTGCTTGGAGATCTTTTGACCTCATCTTCGGAGGAACAATCAGAGCACAGAAAGCGTTCTAATTTCTTCGCTTGTTCAATGGTCATGCCCATACACGAAGGATGAAACCTGATTTGAAAATGATATATCTCAGATACATCATACGTAACTTCATGCGTGCGAATTAGACAACAAAATTAGTGAAAATTTTAAAGTGTGCTAGAGAAAACGAAATGCATTATTAAAAATAAAGAGCAATCTTTTAGTTATCAATGTTTAAGGCAAATCAAACTTATAAGGACGTTTGGGAGATCAATGGCATTTTAATTAAGGCATCAAAATCTTACACGATAAGTCCTAAACAATAACCGACAAGCTAGTAGATATTTACTATGAGCATCACTTTGCAGTCTCCAATTTGATGCAAGGTAAGGTCTCTAGGAAGTAAAACCAAGGAGAACATGTTTGAGTGATGAACAAAAAAGATCTAACGTGTGTTCTACTATTTCACTCTTGTAACTTGTAGGTACTTACTGAATATTCCAACAATCCCTTTAGTCCACAATACACATGTTTCCTTTCTATCACTTCATTTCTTGTAACTTGCAAGTATTTACTGAATATTCCAAGAATCAGATTAGTCTCTTATTATGAATGAGTAAATCTGGCCGAGTGATGAGCGAGTGAATACTGATCAATTGGGACAATAGATAAAAAAACAAGCAATTGCCACGAGTTCTCAAACTTTGAAGTAGTGGTATTAATTTGATATATTTAAAATTAAGCATAGATAAAGAGCCTAGCCCATATAAAACTTGCACCAACAAAACGGTCTTTTTAACCAAACCATTGTTTAATAATCACTAATAGTATGACAAATGCTACTACCTTAGAAAACTTGCACTCCGTTTGTAAAACAAGAAACTTCGGTTACTGATTCTAAGGTTACTAAACATGAGAGAAAAGAGGCTGCAGCAGAATTTAACAGCATTCTATTTGTAATCAAGGAAAATTACATATTCAAGGGGGGAAACCACAGCTAAGAACATTTATCCATCAAGCTAAAAGCCTAAATGCAAGCATATATAAAATCACATAAAAGCTGATGGATGCAAGAACCCAAACAGTAAAATCCAATATTACCCACAATGCATTGAAATTCACTAGACAATGTATCAAAGAGATTACCAATCCTTGCATCCCTCGCACTGTACCATGAGGTCATCCGGATTATAAGGCATCTCACATTTGCAATACCTTCAAAAGAAACCAAAAATAAATAAATCAAACATCATCTACGGGAGATATAAGTAACTTTATTGAGTTTAAACAGGGTTTTAGAATTTATTGGTAACAAATGAGCACCAAATAAATCTGGAACTCAGTAATAACCATGTATATCATGATTATGCATGTGTGAAGGGGTTGGACCACGTGATAGAAAATAAAAATAAAAATGGGAACGGATTGGACAGCTTTCATCCAAAACCTTCCTGGGAAAATGTCTACCACATGGGTGTCATCAGAAGTAACATTTCTCTGCTTAGGGACTAAATCACTAAATCTTTCACCAATTTTTAGAGTGGGATTTGATCGCATATTCACAACAACTTCCTCCACAAGGTCACACTGTTAAAGAGAGAAATTAACAATGTACATCACATAGTTATGAAGGTCCAATTCGAGAGATCTAGACTTGAGTCAAACTTACACTGCAACTCTATCAGGAGTGAATCCACCAGTAGAAGCTTTATACTCAAATCTGCAGAAATAATCTTCAGTGCCAACATTCTCAAGCTTAGTATAGTTCTTGAATGAGTGAACAGTACATTTTCCTTCAATAGTATGAGCACTTTGAACATCAAAATGATCTGAAAGAAACAACTCCTTTGCTCCATGAAACTGCCTTCTTCCACCGATGGATTCTTCGGGCCGATAATACCATCGTACTTTAACCTTAACATTGTTGCGATTATCGGCTTCGATTTTCTCCACTTTTGCTACATATGGTGCTTTATCAGTATCTGAAGGTCTCATCAGCACACAATCTCCAGCTAAAACAACACAGAAAAGCAAAAATTAAAACTTTTTCAGCTAAAAAAAAAACCCAACTTTTCACCAGCTGAACAAAACAACAACTACACTGAAGCATTTAATCAAACATGTAAGAGTCAACACAAAAACAAATTATTTTTAGATTACCTTTGACAACTTTGTTAGTTCCTTTGATGGTGTAAGAATCCAAATCTCTCTTGCCTGGCCTAGTCTTTGCCATAGTTGATTTTTTCAAAGTAAGGTCTATTTTTTTAAGGGTTTGAGAAAAAGAGGGAGTAGATTTACTGAGTATCTGAAATGAGGAGGAATTTTGAAATTGTGAAAAATAAGTGCATTGATTGAGATTAGAGTAGGGTATGTATGATTTTTAAGGAGAAGATTAGTGGGTTTAAAGATCAATAGCAAGTGGGTTGTGAAGGGAGGGGAAGCGAAAAACAGTAGAGAATAGAAACCCTAGCTCGCTCTTTCAAACTTAAAGAAAAAAAAAAGTCGGGGAGTGTTTTGTATAATAAGGAAAAGATGGCTACATATTTTGGAGAGAAATAAAATGAGGGGCTTGTTTTTGGATGTTACCATACATCATCATCACCATCCATCACCTGTCACCCATCGTGCACATACTTTTTTACTTCTTACTGGCATGAAAAACAGTGATTTATATATTTTATTATTATTTCTAGCCATAACAACTTTCTCATTTCTAGTTTGAATGGTGTTTTGGTTTGTTTCTATCTAGAGCATGCCCGTGCCCTAACTATACTGGAACGGCAATAAGTGATATTTGTGCCAATTTTGATCTACAAATATCTTTCCCATGCAATCGATATTATTAACATATAATGTTGTAATAAAATCTAAGAATATGCTAAATTAGAAAATTAGTTATATGCAAGACTCTGAAAAGGAAATCACATCAATATCAATTATAAATGTGGATTCGAAAATGTTTCTCATAATAAACCTTGAGTATTAAGGGAATAAATATGAACAATAGTATATCCGAGTTAAATATGTGTTTAAAATTAGTAATTTTCTATTCAGACTTACTCATCTTTTGGAATCTTAAAGATAAAACCAAGATAGATATTTCGAAAATACAAGTCTAGGATCAGTCCTGGAAACGGTAAAATGGGATTCATCCTGGATCTTATTAGACTTTACTAAATTAAATTCTAGTCTAAACAAAATTAAACTATGTCAAAGAAACAAATTTCTCTAACACGAGTTCAAAGTCCGGATTCACCACCAGATACATATATCTAGTTTCTTAAAAGTTCAACAATAATCCATGACAAGGGACATATTGGTGTTATGTTGAAATAAACAAGGGACATATTGGTGTTATGTTAAAATAAAAAAAGTCTATACTACGTAACTCAACACAATAAGTTGTATAAACAACTGTATATGCTTCCTTTGACACATAGATCATATGAATGATCGAGTCGTCTAAATAATGAAAGCCATGTAAAACAAACTTCACGTGTTATGGAAAGAATACGACTGTAAGGACATGATTCAAATGGAACAAGTCAAAGTAGCTACTGACCTAAAATATGAAGGATGATATCCTCGTTGTCTTCAATGCGTCTTCATCTCTTTAATGAGTAAAAAGAGATTGTCTTAACATTTATATATCTTAAGTTTAACCTAACGAAGTTGATTTTAGTAACCAATTAAAGAGACCGAGTTTTGGAACTAAACTTGACATATCAACGCTTGGTGGGTTCAATCGAGCAGTGCTCTAAGAATAAGCACCTCCTCCTTGATTACACAGGAACGCCTAAGGATATATCAATGAGATAAAGTTATTCCCCTGGAATAGCAAAATGATGTGCACATTATTTCTTGATTCCCGTAACCTCTTATATGTACCTAAAATGGGTGAAGCGGTAAAGACGAGTTTTTCAGGATTTTGATTTGAGTTGCGTAAGATTGAGCACGAATAATCTTCCTCTAAACCAAGACAATAGTCTTTCTAGGATTACTTCTGTCACATGGATGGATGAGTTAGGGTTAATCTCAAGGAGGAAAGCGGAAACAAAGAGAACAATCAAAGTAATTCTTAATTGTCGAAGAATGCTTTGCATGATGTGTTTGTAGCTAGGCTATTGATCTGCAGTTATGAACTTTTTTAAGAAGAACTGATCATTGATTTACTTATATTTGCAATGCCCTAATCTCAACTCGGTAAGGTACATAATTATGTGAATAACTAAGGATTGATAAAGCAGTCGAATCTTTCCACCAGATATATATATATATAGTTATTCTTTTAATTTCTATAATTTTCATCGACTATTATCTTTCGGTGTGAGTAGGCTGATACACTATTAGAGCATTGCTCGGTTGAACCCGCTAAGCGTTGGTATGTCAAGGTTGGTTGTCATATTTTGGTTTCAAAGCTCAAAGTCACTTGATTAAATTACTAGAGTAAACTTCATTAGGTTAGATTAGGAAATCTAGAAATGTTGAGACATACAAGTATTACTCTGAAGAACCTAAAAAATCTAAATACGTATCGACATCAAGAACACATCATCCTTCTACTTGAGGTTAGTAATGCAGGATTTGACTTGTTTCCATTTTTATCTACGTTACTTTCAAGTCGTTTAGATTGAAAACATAACATGTGAAGTTATATATATATATATATATATATATATATATATATATATATATATATGAAACTCTAGTATTAGAGACTTGATCATAATAAAGTGTCAAGGAGGAATATAAAAGTTGTTTCACAACTTAGTTATATTGAATTAGGAAGTATAACACTTATGTTTTGAACTTCGTAATTGCGACATAGACACTATCTTTGTAACTTGTTACTAGATTATGAACTTAGTCATTCCTAGAAAACTATGTTTGACTATATGAGTTTAATGAAATAGACATACGAAACTTGTTTCGTAGTTGAAAGAAATCAATTGGATTGGTGGTCCGGTTCCTATTAGGGATCTATAGCATGATCGATCTCTATTGGGGATCTCTAGCAGAACTGATCCCTACATATTGGGGATTTATAGTAGGACTGATCCCCATGGCAAAACCGATTTCCGATATCACGTATACTTTAGGGTTTGTGTTATTTTGGAAGTTGGGTTTGTTGAATAGGAAAGTTCAAGATGTTAACATTGTGAGTAATTTTAACATGTGTAAAATCTTATGTTTTATTGTTCAAAGATAGTCGTTGATACTCAAGGTGAGATCCCAAACGAAATGTTTGAGAATCTTTTTGTTAAGATTTTCAGATTTATATGTTTTATTTTCCCAGCAAGTAAAACATATCTCTGGAAGATATATTAGTAAAGTATACTTGTATACCAGCTAATATTGAGTTGTCATCCAAGAGGGATTTCGGTAGTACAGTTGGATATTGGTTGGAATTAGACAACACCGAGAATAGGTGCTTATTGTAAATCTTGAGAATATTTTCGGTTACGGAAATTTATTGGTGTCCAAACTACCTTGGTCTATAAATAGTGAAGTTTGTTCTTTTTACAAACTTATCATGAGGCAGGCACTTCATTTTTAGTCTCTGGTGTAGCCTACTAATATTATTACTTGTAATATTATATTAAAGAAGAGAATAACCTAATTAGGCAAAATCTCTTACCTCAGCTAGTTTAAAGAATTTTGTGGGATCAATAAGCATCTAGATAGTACTGTTGGTGGGAGACTATAATTTACATTGTTATTTTAGTTTTTGATTATTGATTTGATTGACTAACGGTTGTTAAATCTTGATTGCACCTAGTTTATTTATTCTGAGAAACTTCTCTTCTGATATAAGGTCAATCTAACTAGATCAAGGGATTAATGGTAGTTCAAATCTGTTTTTAGATTTGATGGTAGACTTGTGATCATATATTTTTAAAAGACACCGTTCTGTGTGTGATCGATCATAAGTTTGAATCAAGTATGTTTGTGCAGGTACTTTTAAAGACGTCGAAGATTTCTACGACAAAAAAATATCTTATTGATTTCAAATCTTTGTGATTTACTTCGTGCACACACTTGATCGGATGGGATCCGACTAAGCTTTGTTTATATTTTGATAGATATCTTATTGCTAGTCGTAGTTGATCGACAATCTATCATTTGGTGGAATTCTTCGGTATCCGTATCTGATAGTTTGTAGACCTAGATCTGGTTATCTTGATAATTTAGATCTTGGTTGATCTAAACCGAACAAAGGAGTTTATTAGATTAAATGGAAGAGCCTTTGTGGAACTCAACAATAATCTCTGATTTACTTTTTGATATTGATAGATTGGTTACCGAAAACTGATTAGTCCTTTACTATTTTGGAAGACAATCCAAAGGACTTGAGTGCTTGAAGTCTTCACAAGCAGGTGAAGCAACTTACGATAGTAGACTTTATCTTAGGATTCACGTGCGTCGGTCATATTGGTTGTAGGCACAGGGATACCGAGAAAACTAGGTTACTAGGGGTAGTTTACTCGGTCTCAACTATACGAAGTTTGAAGTGGTCTTTGTGTAGCGGCTTAATTTTGAGAGTATTCAAAACTGAACTAGGTCCCGAGGTTTTTCTGCATTTGCAGTTTCCTTGTTAACAAAATCTTGTTGTGTGCTTTTACTTTACTCTATGCATTGTAATTATTGTTTAGTTACAATAAATTAATTACACTTGTACGTTAATCCAACACTTGGGTTGATCCATATAGATAGGTTCAATTTCGGAATTGTACTATATACCAAGTATATACCTTGTGGTTGTTATCTTCTTGAAAGTCTCTGTCTATATTAGATCACGCAAGGTATCATTCATTTAGGTTGATATCGAAAAGATTGTGGTGTACTTGGCACCCTTGTTATTTTAATTGGTATTAGAGCACGTAAACACGAAAAGATCTAATAATATGTATTTGGTGCAATTTAACCTGTACTAGAATGAGTTAGAATAAAGGTAAAGGAAGACTTAAAGACTCATTTAGCGTATCTCAAGGTTCAGTGAATACTTCATTAAAACAATCTATTGGTATTCGGTCAAATACCTCGTCCAAATTAAAATCAAGTACATATTCCCTCTCTGGTAAACTCTTGAGTAAGTATCGTTCTTATAACAAAGGAAGGGTATGTCCAAAAAGGTGCAATTGTCTTTTTCAGAATCTACTTGGGAACCGATTCCAATTAATGGTGAAAAATCTTTAACCCCCTGCAACTTCAGCACACGTGAAAGATTTAGATTCACCATCCTGTTCATATCCTGAAAATATTACTTACATGCAGACCTTTTTCAATAAAGTCAATCAATTTTCAGAACCAGGAAAATCCATTGATTGACTGGAAGATGTCTTAGAACTTATTGCTCAACAACAAGTAAGAATTTGTAAAATAAAGTGTGAAATACTTTGTTCTCAGGGAAATCTTGTTGATTATTTAGAACATAAAATTTCTCTGTATAAAGACGTGAATCAATAAACTTCAGAGTGTGAAAAACTTACACGATCATTGAGTATTTCACGAGTAGAAAACAAACTTCTTGAAAGAGAAATTCTTACAGAATTTTGTCAAGGGATATCTTTTGAAAAATCCCTAGAGAGACACTTCCATCAAGGTTTTAGCATCTTGAACATACACATTGCAGGTTTTGAATCAAAGATTTATTTTTGAAATAAGATTTATGTACGAAAGTTTGAGGGATCAGACAAAAGAGATCTACCGTCATGGGCTCTGAAGATCATTAAGAATATTGCTTCCCGCAATCATGATGGTGCGAATGATGTATCTTCTTCTCAGAAAACAAGGATTCAAGATAAATCTGTTAAAGATGAGAAAAATATTGCTCAAATAGTACTTGGTGAGAAAAATATGCCTTACCCCAACACTAACTGGACCAGGTCCCAGCAATTAGTTACATGAGCAACTTTTATAAAATATATGACAAAATAAATTTTCTAATTGGACTGTCTGTTCGATCAAAACAGAGATGTAAAGGGATTTTATAATTTAAATATCTCTAACTTCTTATTGATCCCAAACTTCATATATATATATATATCGATCCCAACCTTCATATATGTATGGATCAAATTCGATGCCAATTTTCTAATTTTATCCTTGTTTTTCTGTTAACATAACAAAAACTACTAAATTTTAATGTTCAAAAGGTAATGAATTTGGCCGCCAGTATATGGGGTGCACGGAGAGTGTTTTGATGAATTTTAACTTACATTTTCATTTTGACCAGCCAGCATTTCAATGGCATTGTCAAAATCTATGGAAGACAACGAGGGAATACTAGATTCATCATACCATTGGGTTGAATCAATACTTTGAGCAGGCCGATCCCTTTATTTTTCTAAATAGTTTGCTAATGATCCCCGAGAGTTGAATGGGAAATGATCCCCATGTAGGAACTTATGTTCCTGGCCGTCGATGGTGGTTGTCAGTGCCGGATAAACAATAGGTGGGTGTACGAACCAAGGACATTCATACCATGAACTCATGTGTGAAATCTAATTGGATGAATTGTTAAGAATATTATTGGTGTTATGAACTAATATGTTGAAATATGAATTTCATGATTTGTTGGAAACCTTATTGGTGTGGTGAACTCATGTATTGAATTCTAGATTGGATAATTTGTTGGAAATATGATTAGTAACATTGATTCATTAAAGTTGTATTGTACTTCATGTTATATGTTTTTCCTTAATAATAGAATTGGTTTGTTTTACGCATCTTTAAAGAATGGTGGTGCATTCTATTAAGCTGTTATCTCACTCCAATTGACATTCCTTGCAGATTTCTGGAAGTTGGAAGTCGACTAAGAATGTTAGCTTATTATTGCTTTCTTGTATTACTTGAGATGTAATTTGAAATAATATTTTTGGTTGAAAACGTTGTTAAGGATAATTAGTGGATTTATATGCTTCAGTTCATATAATATAATATAAAGTTTCAATTATGTTTGGTATAAAAGTAAATGCACAAAAATGTATACGCATAAGTCTCATTCCGACCCATAACACTTCGAGTTCGGATCTCCATATGGGTTTGACCCTGATCCGGAACTCGAGGTGTTACAAGCGATATTCTTCATAGTATACCTTGATGGACGTGGATGGATATTCTATGATTTGTGTTTTATGACTAGACTAAGTCGTGTGGAAAGCAAGAGATAGCATGTGAATGGCGTGTGAGAAACGAGGGGAGATGAGGTTGAGAATCAACTTTTATGGGGCGGGATTTTCCTTTTTAGGGACCATTATGAGCCTACAAGATTGTAGAGACTTTCGTATAATTATGTTATATGTTTCGACCAGGTATTCGCGACTCGATTTTATGATGTTAGGCGTAGACATGTCTATTAAACTCAGACTGGCCGAGATTTGCGTCTTATGTTTGTTAATATGCCTATGTCTCCTGTTTGTATGAGATGAAGATGAGCTCATGACTTAATCAGTAATTGAGAGCATGCTTGATGTGACTAATGAAACCAGCAAAGAACATGATTAGTAGTTGATAGGAGTGTAAAGTACCTTATCTAAATATCATTTATTTTACGTTTGCTTGCTATTTTTCTTGTAAACTCGTATATTATGTTTTTTTAAATATTTTAGGTTCAATTGAGCGAATTTCAAAAATAGAAGAGAACAAAACTAATGGTGAATTTGATTATCTGGCCTTCCACTGATACGGTCCCCATTTAGCCACTGCGATTATCCAGCAGTGGCTAGTTTTTAATAAACATAGTTGTGGTCATCCAACAACAGCTTTCTAGGAGGTCACTCATCCCTGGATTACTTCCGCATGATCACGCTTAACTGAGAGTTTTTTGCCAACTCTGGAGCCAATTGTGGCATCGATGCTTGTTAAAGTTAAATCATTATATTCTATTCGGAGAACCCTACCTTCCAAATCGAGGTATTACACAATACTACCACCTTAAATTGGTGTCATCCTCGGCTCCTGAATATATACGAGGCAGATCTCTGACATTCCCTTCTGCTTATGAAACCAATACTTGACCCAAGCCGTCCAGCATACACTCTCACGCTCTACAGGTTACCTATCGTTGGCTCTGATACCATTGTAATGACTTCGACAGATAACCTGTTGTCGTCTGTGATGCCATTTCTAATGACCCGATCCTCTACAAATATTGTCCCCACTTGGTTATTGTGGTCATTGGACAGTGCATGATTTTCATGGAACCGCTGCTGTCACCTAATAACAACTTCCCGGGAGGTCACCCATCCTCGGATTACTCCCACCCGAGCACACATACTGCAGAGTTATTTTCCAACTTTAAAGATAATTATGTTGAAAAAACTCATTGTTTTTTAAGGATATATCATTATTTATATTCTGTTCGGCCAACCACTGCCGGAAATTGGGTGTTATAATCTCCCCCCGTCATATTGAGAAAGTTGATGAATGATGGTCATATGATTCTTAATTGAAAACGCGGGGGTACAACAAACACACCCAACTATTTCTTCAGCAATCTGTATGGACTAAACTCAAATATAATTCCGAGAGCACCAAGTTTATGAGTTTCAATCAAGAAAGATATCAAAGAGCTTTATCTCTTTCTCAACACAATCAGTAAATAAAACAGATAGAAATCGGTGAACCTGATTGTTATGAGAATAACTCGGATGGTACCAAAGACCAATGTCCGAGTTTCAATCAAGTCATATCCAACAAACAAGGTCGGATTTATCAACTGTGATTGAACAACGCAGAACCTGTGATATTTCAATTATATAAAAAAAATATAATGCGGAAAAGAAATAACACAAACACCAGAAATTTTGTTAACGAGGAAACCGCAAATGCAGAAAAACCATGGGACCTAGTCCAAACTTGAACACCACACTGTATTAAGCCTCTACAGACTCTAGCCTACTACAAGTTAACTTCAGACTGAAATGTAGTTGAGCCCTAACCAAGTCTCACACCGATTAAGGTACAATCGCGAAACTTACACCTCTTGAATCTCGCAAGACTCTGCACACTTTATTCCCCTAGCTGACGTCCTTTACAGCCTAGAAGTTGTTACGACCCAAAGTCGAAGACTTATAAACAAACCTGTCTCCCACAAATAAGTCTATTTTATTTGTTGTTTCCGTCTTAAGATAAAGGTCAAGGTGAACAAGAAACTCAACTAATAATCCGATCTTATACTCCCGAAGAGCAGCCTAGAAATATTAGTCACCTCACAATAACCTAACTGAAGTTATTGTGGACTCACAAGAGTCTGAGACAAAGAAACTGCTGTGATTACTTTTTATATCTTACCTATTGGAGATAAATCTCGAGAAAATCTTAGACAAGATCAAACTCAAATACGATAGAAAAAGTAAGATCAGGATATGCAACTACAGAGAAAATAGTTAGACTTGGCTTCACGAATCCCAAATGAAGTCTTTAAGTCGTTAAACCTAATAATGGTTTTCAGAAGAACTGGAAACCTAGGTTTATGGAGAATCGACTCTAGTTTGCAACTGGGACACACAAGAGTGTCGGGATTAGGTTTCCCATATGCTAGAGTTCCTCCTTATATAGTCTTTCAAATCAGGGTTGCTTACAATCAAAGCTAAGATAGCTTAGTAACAAAGCAATTAATATCCACCGTTAGATGAACTCCTGATTTAAGATTCAAGCTAAGTTTGCTTACAAAATAAGCAATCAATCTCCACCGTTAGATGGTTTATCTTGATATACACAAATGAAATGTACCTATATTTAGATATGGGTGAACCATACCTAAACGTATATAACAAGTTGGCTCAGTAGCAGTTAACCGAAGTTAGCCATATGAACACTTTTAGCTTATCTATATTCATCTAACACTTCTAGACCAAATCTGATAATCAATCAATCATGATAGATAATCAAATAAATCTAAATATGTTCTAAGAGAGTTGTTCAAATGTTCACTATCTCATAGGAATATCCATGAAGCATTTGAAACATATTCGGTTTGGTTTGTAAGTGTACAAAGTACTTATACAAAAACCAATTCATGAACTTAATGCCACGGTTTGCAAACCAAGTTCGCATACCTTAATACATTAAAAATCTAGGGACTTTAGTTCGCAAATAGAGTTCACAAACGAACCTGAGTTCATGAGTATAGATAATAGTTACCATACAAGTATGTGAACGTGTTGTCATACTTACCGATTTTAGAACCTAACCATTGAGTTCGCAAACCGAGTTCGCGAATCACCGTTCCATACCTTGCCTAGTCTTGCCGTTCGCAAACATTGTTTGCAAACCGCAGTTCCGGACCTATCACAGATAAACTCATTCGCAAACACAGTTCGCAAATAAGAATTCCGGACCTGAACTAGTACTTCACAGTTCGCATACTGGGTACGCATAGTGTGATGTATCCAGACAATGGTAGTAGTTCTAAAACTTCCATTCAATCAATTTGAAACATCCTTAGAAGACAACAATGGTAATCTTACTCATACCAATAGCTTCAAGTAATTCTCAAATGATTATTTGATCAATACGAAACATCCCGAGTTAACATCAAATGATTGTCTCACACAAATCATGTAAGATGTTCAAGGTAATTTACACATGATCATCTTTACTTAATATTTAGTTTCCAACAAATGAATTGTTTACAACTAAAGTTGTCAAGTAGATGATGAAGCATTCTAAGCTTTAAACTTGTATTTCGAGAATTATATAAACGAGATAAACTCGACTCGAAATTTCAAATGTGTACAACACAAAGTCTATATAGCTATACGACTTAGTATCATTAGAAGATAGAATTAAATAGACTTCTGAGTGATTGATAAATTTTAGTCTCCACATACCTTTTGTCGTTGAAGTTCCTCCAAGCTTGATCTTCAGTAGATCTTCTTCTCCAATTGGTGAATCTCGTGAAGTCTAAAGCTCAACTACACACTTCTATCCTAATCCGAGACATAGTTATAAGTAGACTAGAAATCAAGATATAGTTTTCATCAACTAAACTTGACAAACAAGCTTGATATAGCAATGCTTGTGAGTTTGACCGATCAGTGCTCGAACAATCTCCCCCTTTGTCAATTTTAGTGACAAAACTATCGATACATATGAATTACAAAATAAATAAACTTTGTAGATTCTGATCCATCATGCTTGATTTCCCTGGCTCTTCAACTTCCTTGAATTCTTCGTTACTTCAAGTTCTCCATCGATTCTGAATGTGTTCAACTTAGCATCATTGTTGTCGAAGATCCGTAGCAATAACAATAAGAAATCAAATGTTCTCAATCATTGTTATTCAGTGTCATAGTATTATTATATAAATCAAAGTCCAATTGCATCACAACTTTGAAATAATACTATGGTGATATGTATCACTCCCCCTTAATCAATACTTCCATCTTTTGCACAATAGGTAGAAACCTATAGAATGGAATCCACTCCCCCCTTACATAATGATCCGTAAACCGTATGTATGTAGTGTGAACTACTAAATAATTCTCCCCCTTTTTGTAAATATAAATTGTCAAAGGTACGAAAACGTTATGAATTCTCAAAAGATAATTCATGACTAAACAAGAAGATGATATGCATCTTTAAATGATTTCACATAGTCAAAACTTAGTGTATTCATCAAGGAGTTTATTAAAATACAAGTTAACCCCTTCAAATTCCACAACCGCTCTCCCCACAAAGATATAGCAATTAAGCACAAGTTCATTTAAGAACTCTACCCCATTTGATGTCATTCCCAGGAGAACAACATGAGCGACCTTATTTTTATGAAAAAAAAAAGGATTTATTAAGACATTAACAAATCACATGGATTTGTATCCAGTAAACCTCGAGTAAATTAACCACAAGAAGATCTTTTTGATTAATTTAGCCGAAAATCACTCAACATAAGAAAACTTACGGAGTAAATACAGTACTTTCACCTAATAGTGGATCAGGGAAAGATCAATACTGCGAAATTTCTCAAAAAGTTCATTCTATCTTTTATCAATATATATGCATAAAGACATAATAGACTTAACTTTTGAGCATTTATGAGATAATAACACAATTCACGAACGTAAAGTCACATATATCTCATAAGATATTTGCAATATATAAAACTAATAAGATTAAATATTGCAAGTTCATCTTCCAAACAACTTATATTTTAAATAAATAAATCTAAAAACATGCAAGATGAAAACTGTTTGAAATAGCTTGTGTAATCAAAATTCATGTTATACCAAACCCTGGTTATCCTTCTAGAATAAATTCTCACAAGAAGTTTTCTAGACATACTAAAAGACTCAAATATAGTCAGCAATTACAGATCGAACAAGAGTAAGATCATCAGTTGCTTTCTTCAGTTCAGTCTTCAGAAAATTAAGGTTCTTTATTGCAATGGAAAGTTGATCACGTACAACCTTAAAATCTCGAAGAAGATTTCCAACCAAAACAGATGACACCTGAACGGGTCTATTGTCTTCATGATCGCATGCATAATAACAGGTTATGATGAGAGGATTCTCATGAAACTCAATAATCTTACCATTTTCAGTTTCGTCTTTTTTTTTTTTCATTCATAGTGTTGTTCATGATATCACAAGAGGATTTCTTGAGGTTACGGAACGTACATATACATAAGAGATCAGAAAATCAATCTTATATATATATATAAGATTGATTTTCTAAACAAATTCGGTATATATATATAAGAATAAAAACCCTAGGAACACATGTAGTTGTTTCCAAACAAAGTCGGTATTGGAACTATACGTCCGGTTATGAACCTTGCACATGTGCCGTTTGTGAATAATAAAAAATTTATTCAGTACCAACGAACCAAAGGAGCCCAACAAAAACATGTTTTGTGAACAGTTTATCAATAAAAGTTTTTAGCCTTAAGCAAAACATCTTAGCTCAATAAATAAATTTAGAGCACAAGAGTTTTATTGATAGACAAATCAAGTCAACTGTCTTTTAATAAACATGTTTGTAAAGAAAGATTTATTGAAGCTTCTCATCGTCTGCAACAAGGAGTATTAATTTTTTTTTGCTAATCATACACATTATAAGGTGTGAATATTAACCAGAGCAAGGCTCAACAGTAAGTTGATCATTTTCTTTTTATATAAACTGGAAAAAAAACACAAGTACTACAAAGACCACTTTTTCAAGAAAGAGATGCCTTTCTTGAGAATATCGTGCATCCTCACATGGTCTCTTATGGAGGAGGCACAAACTAAAGCAGTCAAGTTGTATGTTGATGAGCATTTTTATCATCAATAGTGTTGACTTCATTTCCCTTACATTCTTGAGAAACTACAGAAACATTAATATAGTTAGTCTCAAGAGAATTGATGGGAGAAGAACAAGAGGTACCCGATGTTGCTGCCTTCTTTGTCTTCATAATACTGCGTTTGAGTCTATTGATACTGGTCTTGAGTTTAGAAACCCGATTTTTGATGTGCACGTTTTTAGAGCATAGCTCGGTTGAACCCGTCAAGCGTTGGTATGTCAAGTTTGGTTGTCATATTTTAGTGAATCAAAACTCATATAAGAGTCGCTTGATTATGTACTAAATACAACTTCGTATAGGTTAGACTAGAAAGTCTAGGAATATGAGACATACAAGTATTACTCGAAGACCTGAAGAACGTGAAAAAGTAACGAACTACAACGACGACATCATCCTTCCTCTTGAGGTTAGTAATATTGACTTGAACTGTTTCATTCCCAACGTATCTTTCAAGTCGTGTTATATTGAAAACATAACTGCGAAGCTGTGTATGAATATTTTACTCTAGTAGTGAGACATGATCATATGATCATAGTGTTAAGGAATTAGACTACGAAGTATAACACTTATCTTTTGAACTTCGTAGATATGACATCGATATAATCTTATGAATGCTGTGATGATTATGAGAATGGGTAAAGGTGAAGATTTCATCCTAGGAAACAATGTTTTACATTTGTTTAAAGGAAGTACATTCATGAACTTGTTTTATGAATCGAAAGGGAAATCACTAGGCTTATTGGTATGGCTATTCATTGCAAATCTTTGGATTACCAATATGTGTGAGATGGTAGAACCGATCGTAACTTGTTATGTATCTTGGTATAACTAATCACAATGCATGACTTATGATTTGGTATGACTAGTTTTGATTAATTAGTGTAATCGATCCTAAGTAATCACCTGAGATTGTATGATCGATTTTTGTAATTGGTGTGACCGATCCTAGTAATTGGTGTGACCGATCACAATAGAGTTGTGTAATCGATCCTTGTAATTGGTGTAACTGGTCCTAGTAATTGGTGTAACCGATCCTAGTGACTGGTGTGACCGATCACAAGCAATTCCATGTGTATATGGTAACCGGTCCTGGTAATTGATGTAACCGATCATGGTAACTAATGTAACCGGTCCTGGTAACTTGTGTGACCGATCACAAGTGTTCCATATTAAGGTCTAACCGATCCTAGTGATTGGTAGAACCGATTGAACCCATGAATGTGATTTGATATTTGATCAATCACATAGTTGCCTTGGAATACAGATAAACCAATTCTAAACTTGTTTGGAAGTGTGGTATAATCGATTCCAAGATTGTAAATATGAAAGATGAATTACAAAGAAAAGATGTCAACATACTTCGAACACGAACAATAACTCTTATCTTTTATTGTTCAAAGATATTCCTTAATTACTCAAGGAGATCCCGTTCCGAAATAAATTAAGAATCTTTTAATTAAGGTTGTTAGTTTTATATGCTTTAATTACCTGCAATTAAATGCATATCTCTGGAGAATAAAAATTAGTAATGTGCATTTACTAATTAGAGATTTTATATTTAGAGATTTTGGAAAATATTTGACAAAGCATTTCCTGGAATTATGAAAACCGAATGGGCATTTATTGCATATCTTGAGAATACTTTCGGTTTTGGAAATTCCTTGGTGTCCAAACATCCTTGGTCTATAAATACCTAAGTTTGCATTTCTAGCAAACTATTCTAAGAGCTAGGCAAACTTCATCTTTTTGTTGTTTCTGGTGGAGCCGTCTATTCGGAGAGGAAAATACCCTAATTAGGCGAAATCTCTTACGACCGCTCGTTTGAAGACTTCTGTGGGATCAAGAAGCTCTATGAGTACCGTTGGTGGGAAACTAGATAGTTGCATTTTATTAGTTTTCGATTGATTTGATTGACTAACGGTTGTTGAAACTTTGATTGCACCTAGTTTGTTTATTCTTGAGAATCTTCTCTTATGATATAAGATTCACTCAAACTAGATCGAAGTATCGACGGGATCTTTATATCTGTTTGTAGATCTAAATACATCTTATGATAATCCATTGTTAACAGACTCTGTTCTGTGCGTGATTGATCACAAGAGATTCAAGTGGTGTTGTGCAGGTTTTAATTGAAGATCAAAGAAGATTTGAAGACGAAGAAGATTTCTTATTGGTTTCTCATATCTTTGTGTAGCACAAACCTTGATCGGCTGGGATCCAGCTAGAATCAGATTTATTCGATTGATTAGTTGTGTAAGATCGATAACGCCTAATAGTTCTCTTGAGATCTATTTTGACTGTTACAAATCCGAATCTTATTACTTAGGTAATAGAGATTGGATTGATCTAACCAGGCAAAGGAGTTTATTAGTTTAAATGGAAGAGCCTTTGCATATGACTTGAGATATCTTTATCTTAAAGAATCAATAGAGTTGTTACTAAACAGATTTGTTGTTCCTTTACTTTTTGGAATACGATCCAAAGGAATTGTTTCAGTGCGTGCACTCATCGAAGTCGGAAGCACAAGGATACTGAAGAAACTAAGTGAACTAGGGTTAGTTGCTTGGTCTCAACTATACGAAGTTGGTTTAGATTTTGTATAACGGATTAATTATGAGAGTATTCAATTCTGGACTAGGTCCCGGGGGTTTTCTGCATTTGCGGTTTCCTCGTTAACAAAATCTTGCCGTGTCATTTACTTTACCTTTTCGCAATTATAATTGTTGTTATTATAATTTAAAGTAAATTACACAAACGTTAACTCCGCTTTATTTGATAGTGATCTTATAAAGTTTGGTTAAGTCCAAACCTATTATCAAGTAATGACACTTTGGTAGTTTTATTGTCTCTATCTCGTATCCATAGATAATCACACAAAGTGTGAATACCTATTTGTCGTATTGTCTCGACTTTGTCCATAGACAATCACTTTCGGTAAGAGGACTTATAGGTGGATAATTTAAAGATTATAGTGTATTTGGGTACCCTCGTCTTTTCAATTGGTATCAGAGAAGGCAAACACGAAAAGATCTAACAATCTGTGTTTGGTGTGATTTAACCTATAAGAAATGAACTCGAGTTCACATGAATCGATTTCAGTTAACGTACCGCTAAGATTTGACGGAACAAACTATCTATGGTGGAAATCTTCTATGAGATCTTTTCTTCATTCATGAGACTTTAATACTTGGCTATTAGTCGTCGAAAGTTATAATCGCCCGAAAATAGAAAATTCGGAAACTTAGTTTAAACGCTTAGTGGATGATACAAGCGAAGAAAAGACTTTTGCAAAGCAGAATTCAGATGGTTTGAATGCTATTATACATGTTGTAAGCCGTGATCTACAACATCATGTATCAACATGCCAAACTTCAAAGGAAGCTTGGAATAACCTTCAGATCGTATTCAAAGGAAATACATCAGAAAAGGAAGCTAGACTTCAAACTCTCACTTCTGATTGGGAAAACCTTCGAATGGATGATAACGACACTTTTAAAGAGTTTCATATTAAACTCTCTGATATAATTAATGCCTCTTTCACTCTTGGAAAGACTATTTCTGAAAAAGATATGGTGTGCAAAATTCTCAGATCGTTGCCATCTAGATACGAATCTAAGAAGCATACAATCATCGAAGCTAACGATCTTTCATCCTTATTGTTAGAGCACTTCTCGGTCGAACTCGCAAGCGTTGCTATCTCAAGCTTGTTTGTCAAGTTTAGTTGCCAAAACTTTAAGTCTTGATTTCTTGTCTACTTATAGCTAAGTCTCGGATTAGGATAGTAAGTGTAGTTTAGCTTTAGACTTCACGGCGTTCATCGAATGAAGACGAAGAACTACTCAAGGGAACTTGTGGAACTTCATCAACAAAAGGTATAAGGAGACTTGAACTCATATATCACTCAAAAGTCTATCTACTCTATCTCCTATTTGAGACAAAAAGTCGTATTGCTATATAGACTTCAATTATACACATTTGGTATTTTGAGCCGAGTTTATCTCTCTTATTTATTTCTCGAAATATGTGTTGGTAAGCTTTCGCTTTAACCAAGTTAATCTTTTATTCTTGAAGAAAGTCAAAAGATGATCATGTGAAAATCGTCTTGTAACATCTTACATGATTTGTGTGAGACAGTCATTTGATGTAGACTCGGAATGTTTCGTGTTGATCATTCGATCACTTGAAAATTGCTTTGAAGCTAATAGTTTGTGTGAGACAGCTATTGTCGTCTTCCAAGAATGTTTCAATGATTGAAATGAGGGTTTAGAACATGTAACCATGATTGGATATAAACATAGTGTGTAATCACATTTATGTAAAGTCCAAAACCGGGAACCATGGTATGCGTACCCGTATGCGTACTGGTTGGTTGTTGAAAGTCCGGGAACTAAGTATGCGTACCCATACGCGTACTGGAGTAAGTCCAAGTCCCGTGAATTTCTGCTGGAGTTTGGAAGTGTAAAGTGGTATGCGTACCCGTACGCATACTGGCGTAACCAAACTCAGTCCGGCTACTATGCGTACCCGTTTGCATACTTAAGTAGGTTATGTTCTAAAATCGGTTTGTTCATGAACTAATACATTTATAAAATAAGGAATGTGAAAAAGTGGGGGTACAACAACCTCACCCAATAATTCTCTTAGCAATCTGTATGGACTAACTCTAATATACTTTTAAGAGAATCAACTAGACAGTCAGACTCAATCTTAATAAAAAGTATATCAAAGAGTTATATCTCAATTTCTCAATTTTATCCTTACTCAAGCAAATAGAAATCTGCGAGTCTAATTGAATACAAGAGAAATTAACTTGAACGGTACCAAAGACCAATGTTCAAGTATCAATCAATTTCAATCAACAACCAGAGGTCGGATTTCCCAATTGATTGATTCAACGCACAACCTGTGATATTTCAATTATATAACAAAATATAATGCAGAAAAGAAATAACACAGACACCAGAAGTGTTGTTAACGAGGAAACCGCAAATGCATAAAAACTCCGGGACCTAGTCCAGATTGAACACACACTGTATTAAGCGGCTACATACACTAGCCTACTACAAACTAACTTCGGTCTGGACTGTAGTTGAACCCCAATCAATCTCACACTGATCTAAGGTACAGTTGCGCTCCTTACGTCTCTGATCCAAGCAGGATACTACGCACTTGATTCCCTTAGCTGATCTCACCCACAACTAAGAGTTGCTACGACCCAAAGTCGAAGACTTTAATTAACAAATCTGTATCACACAGAAAATTCTACAGGAATAGATAAATCTGTCTCCCAAAGAAATACTTACAAGTTTTGTTACGTCTTTTGATAAATCAATATGAACAGGAACCAATCGGAAACCCGGACTTATATTCCCGAAGAACAGCCTAAAATTATCAATCACCTCACAATAATCTTAATCGACTAACGAAACAAGATATTGTGGAATCACAAACAATGGGACGAAGATGTTTGTGACTACTTTTCTATCTTTCATATCGGATAAATTAATCTCAAGCCAATCTTACGATTATACTCAAATACGATAGAAACAACAAGATCAGATCACGCAACTACAGAGAAAATAGTTGGGTCTGGCTTCACAATCCCAATGAAGTCTTCAAGTCGTTAATCTACAGGGTTTCGATAGAAACCTAAGGTTAAAGGAGAATCGAATCTAGCTTATACAACTAGTATCACACAGGAGGTTTGGGGATTAACTTTCCCAGTTGCTAGAGTTCTCCTTTATATAGTCTCCAAATCAGGGTTTGCAATCTAAGTTACCTTCGTAACAAAGCATTCAATATTCACCGTTAGATGAAAACCTGATTAAATTCAAGCTAATATCTTTCAACTGTTAGATCGAACTTAGCTTGTTATACAAAAATGAAATGCACGTCCATTTAGGTTTGTCTAACCGTGCCTAAACGTGTACAAGTCGTTGGTTCAACAGTAGTTAACCAAATAGTTAGCTATATGAGCACTTTCATATCAACCATATTCATCTTCACCATAACTAGTTCAAATGACTCAAAAGAACTAGTTAAAGAGTTGCTCAATTGCTTAGATCTCATAGAAGTATACAAGACACAATCGAAGCAAAATTGGTTTTGATTCACTCGAATCGATTCATGAACTTTATAGCCATGATTTAAAAATATGCATTCCTTAGTTTATATATATTTAAGTCCACGAATAAACCAATTTTAGAAAGTAACACACTTAAGTATGCGTACGGGTATGCGTACTTAAGTAACCGGATTTGAGTTTGTTTTGGTTTCCAAACTCAACAGAAATTCACGGACGTGAACTCTCCGCCAGTATGCGTATGGGTACGCATACTTAGGTAACCATATTGAGTTAGTTTTGATTTCCAAACTCACGGACGTGAGCTCTAGCTCAACTACACTTTCTATGAAAATCAAAACCAAACTCAACTGCCGCAAATTAATCGTGTCCATCCATATTCGCCAGCTTGGTCGAACAGCTTTGATCGAATTTTAGATGGACAACAGCGTGGCACTATGATCACCGGCCACCCGTCTTCCATGAAGAGCGATCGGCCAAGCCACAGCTTGCTCATATGTCCTCCGAACGATCACCCAAAAGAGGCTGGTCGTGTTGTTTGCATAATCCAACGACAGTACGCAACTGTCGCAAATCATCTCGTCCATCCAACTTCGCTAGCCTAGTCGGATGGTTTAGATTTATTTTCAGGAGGCCAACAAGGTAACGCTGTGATCATCGGCTACCCCTCTTCTACAGGGAGCGATCGACCAAGTGGTAGCTCGCCCATAGGGTTCCCAAACGAGCGCCCAAAGGTGGCCGGTCATGCTACTTTTTTAAGACGTTCAATTCGCGACTAATTTGAACGAGCTCTAAAACAACGATGTTTCTTATACATCGATTATTTTCAGCTGCTTGTTTAAAAGCGATGCTTTATATACATCGATCATAAGCGACTTTTTATAAATATTGATTTCACAAATAATTTATTATTTGACCTTAAAGCACTATGTGCTGCTTTTAGCGGCGAATCTCATGACTTCACCCATTTACTCGAGATATCAAACATGTCACAAACTGGGGGATGCTCACTGGGGTATTGGTCTGGAAGTTTACAGCGTGTGGCGTGTAACGCGCCCATTACAAGAAAGTGTCAGGAGAGGACGGACGGTTAACAACAATGGGAGTAGTGGGTGAAGGTGTGACCAAGTTTTCCCTCGTAATGGAAACATGGTGATCACCACTTTTTACACAACCCCACTTCCCCACTACTTAACTGCTTCCACTTCCTACGAGATCAGCGGTGCGCTCAATGACTTGTATAAATAGGATTTCAACCTATTTAAAAAAAAAAAAACACAAGTATCCAGAAACCATATTCTGATACAAGTCATAAAATAGCCACACCTTCATAATTCAACATTCTGATCTCAAACACCTTCTTCGCTTCCCTTCCTAAGATCAACCCTTCTCCTTCACTTTGTGACCAAATTGAATCTGGAACGACCATTTCTTGGTTTAGGCCAGAGTCTTACAGATTAATCTCTCGAATCTAAAAGTACTCCCGTGCAATGCATTTTTGTAGGGTTTGAATTCGTTTCTCATCAACACACCCAAATTTACCAAAAACAACAGAATCAGTTTTTACCCCAAAACAACTGGCGACCACAGTGGGAGATTAATCTCTCGGTTGCAATCCCAATTTTCACAAAGATGGTTGGTCTAAGGAATAATTCAACAACTCAAAACGCCAGTCAGAATCTTGAAAATGGCGATGTTTCACCTCTCAACACTATATCTGATCGCACTGCCAATGAGGAAATTCCAGCCTTGGTCGATTTGGCGCGAGTGCAGGAGATCCACACGAGGAATATGGATCTGATGAAAGAGACGGTAAACAATATACTCAATTTTATCGTCAGGATTGATGTAATTTTGAAGTTGTAGTAAAAATGATTCGAACTCTAAGACTTGTGAGGATTTTAGTTATTAAATTTAATAGAAATATACAATGATATTATAATTGGTGCTAGAGATACTGGAACTAAGGATTCGGCCAATCTCCATAACATAAGTTAAACATGGACTCTATTTTTGCCAAGGTAGATTCTCAAAACATTGATTGTAAATGTTAAGCATGGGACATCAAATCACCTAAGCTAAGCATGACCCATCTAATCAAATGACAACCAATTTAATCTAATCATATTTCAATTAATTTTAGTGCAAAAGTCATAAAAAAAAATTTAAACAAATTTACCCATGTATGAAGTTCGGCCTCCTCCGTCGTCCCAGTGTTGGGGTTTACCTCATCATGATGAAAACACGCTCAAAAGATTTATTTATAGCTCAAATGGTGTTTACAATGATGAAATGGAAGAAAATGATTACAAACAGAATTTTGTGACGCATATAAAGTGTCGGATAATCACTATTCCAAAGAACGATACAAGTGTAGTGCTGCTGTCACTGTAACAATACGACCCTCACCCTATTGTCGCTGTCACTGTTGAAGAACGACGGTTTCATGTGCGTCTTATGTTCTTCGTGTTCATCTTCCTCAGCAGCAACAGGGTACTTTCCTGTAACTTGATTTCTCCACCTCTGCAGCTTCTCTATCGACCCCCTCTCTAAGTCTCCCAGGGACTCTATTTATACCAAAAACAGGCGTTGAATCTCCTCCATTAATTCCAAAATATTCACAATATCTTTTATTCATGGTACGGGAATAATCAAGATTTTCATTCTCTGTTTAGCTCCTCCACGCGTTTTTAGAAATCAAATCTCCTTATTTGTATCCATTACGGTCCAACACACTCCAAACTCGTGCATTACAGGCATCAAACTCACTGTAATTCATGTTATCCCGTGAAAATGTGTGTAACTCTGTTTTGCTCCATGCGATGATTACAGCCAATTCTAATCCAAACAGACACCCATAACAGCTTTCTATGGTCATATCACGTCTACCCATTAAGTTTCAGGGATTGAATCTCACTAAATCACGTCCAAAAATCGATCGAAAATCTGACAGAGAAATAAGTTTATTTTCTCGCCAAAAATATTCTTTTGAATTTGAGAAGAACATGTCCTCCCCCTAATCCTGCATGGGTGTCCCTTTAGCACTTGTCTTATGGTGTGCAAATAGTAATTTTTTGGCGTAGATAGTAATTTTTCCGGGGTTCCTCCGACACATTTTTGGGTGCTTCCGGTACATTTCTGGGTGCCTTTAGTACTCTATCCTAGGGTGTAAAACACCACTTTTCGAACCAATTTTGTCGCAAGAGCTTATTCCCTAGAAAAGGCTTAAAACAACTTTATTAGAAATAAAATGAGTCCTAGATAATGTAGTTATGGGTGAAAATGCGTCACACTTACGTGCTTATCAAATTCCCTCACATTTACATTTTGCTAGTCCTCGAGCAAAACCTCAAGACCCGCTCAACAGCTGGTCATTTGCGTAACACCAAGAGAGACCCGCTCAACAGCTGGTCATGTGAATCAAAAGAATAGACCCGCTCAACAGCTGGTCATAAGAAAATAATAGACCCGCTCCACAGCTGGTCATAAGAAAATAATAGACCCGCTCCAAAGCTGGTCATATCAATTTTTTTATTTATTTTTTGATGACCCGCTCAACAGCTGATTATAAAAGTAAATTCCTAAGGTAGACCCGCTCAACAGCTGGTCATAATATGATAAGGAAACTCCTAAAAATAAACAAAAAGTAAATCACTCCCCCACACTTAAATCTAACATTGTCCTCAATGTTATAAAGATGAAATTAAAAACATGAACAAGGAGAAACTGTTACTACTTAAACGAAGTGAGGAAGGATATTACCGTAGTCGACGCATAAGCATGGGTTACCTCCCAAGAAGTGCTAAGTTTAAAGTCTTCAGCCAGACATTGGAAAGGATTAGTCACCTCGAATCGTATAACAGTAGTCGGAATAACTGTGGGTCTTCAAAACCAAATTGATCTGACCATAGGAAACAACAATAAGCCAAGAAAGTGAACAAGTATCGCATGACCTTACCTAGTTTCCTGATAACTATCGCTAACTGCGGTTCAGGTTCAGGTTCTATGAAAGGGTCTAGATAAATTATTTTCATTGGCTGCATTTCCTCATAGGTGGGATCTGAATCATTAGGTCCTAAAGTCTGGAAAAACTCAAATAGGAACTTAGAAGCACACAATAATAACCTAAATAACTGAGGATCCTCTAAGTAAATCAGATTTGACTTACATAATTGACCACAATGAGAGTAGTGGTCATTCTTAAGTAAATGTGTCGATTCTTTTAACCTAAAGTACTTAGGATTAGTCTCAGAACTTAATATTCTACACATTTGAAATATAAACGTTCCCACAGTTGGAAGAAAACTATTTGGTGGGAAAACAAAGTCAATCTGGGTATCATAGCCTGGGCAAACCACATCAACCAAAGGATGGGTTTCTAACGACTGAACTTTTTCCTGGACATCATTAGGTTCGGGAAAACGAGTATGAAGGTAATCTTGTAAAATGGTTGAGGCACAGATATCAAGTCCTAAGTGAGGGGACTTTCTGAGAGTTAAAGGTAAGGCACTAGAAAAGTGATAATCACCCCCAAACTTAGATTTTTCAGTGTCTCTAGATAGACTAGTCACAATCTCCCTAATTTCTAGATCATCAGATTCTTGGAAATGGTCAATTGATTTTTCTAAGTTATTATTAGGTAGTGCATCTTTACTCATCTCTACGGGTCTATCTTCTTCGTCTAAGACTATTGTTTCTAAGTCGCAAGACTCTAAAACAGCATTTTTAGAATAAACCCGTTCCTCTAAACCACTATCAGCTTTGTAATTAAAAGGAAAAACTACATCGTCTAAAACGGTGGTATCCCTAATCAAATCCTCATCCTTTTGAATAGGTGAATAATCATAAAAATTATTTGGATTTGAACTAGAAATAATATCATCGTTAGAAAGTTCAATTGGATTAATAGTTTCCTGATCACTATGCCTACATATTTCAGATTCTTCGTCAGTACTATCCTCCTCATCATCATCATAATATAATTTCTGACATTCAAGAATTCTTAATCTTTGTTCCAAACTAGGCGGTTTGTGTTTATAATACTTCTCGTAGATCATTAGATGTGATTCCTCGCTTACTGTTGGAACATCCCAATGTCGTTTCCCTTGCATATATTCACCAAGAGTTATTTTAGATGACGTCTCCTGATAATGAAAATTTTTACGCATATACTCTCGTAACGTCATCTCAGGTGGCGTCTCCTGAAAAGGATTCATCACCCCGAAAATACAAACTACAGAGGAATTCTACACAATCACAAACAAGGCTGACTCGACCAAATCAAACTTATAAAATCTAGCAAACAACAAGCATGATGGCTCCCTTAGATTATTTCTAGACCAGCTTCTATTCCTCCAAAAGGCAACTAGGTATCGTTTTAGCAGACCTCTCTAGATCGATCCGAATAAAGTGAGTCGAAGAGAAGTTTGGGAAGCTCAGAGGAGCTTTGATACCCCCACCTCTTTGGAAACGCTTCCCGTTAGGGCGGCTCTAGTCGACTCACAGTAATCTTCCTGAACTTTTGAGTTAAGCTAATAAGATACCCAATACTTCCCTTTGAATGACTTTCCTACAAGCTCGTTACCCTATCGGTCTCGTTCTAATCAGTATTTTAAGCTTGGGTTCGCGTAGGTTATGTGTTCCTAAGGCGGGAAAGAAGAGAACGGTGATGAAATCCGAACCCTTATCTTGTATGGCCTGGCCTTTCCCTTTACTAGGAAATTAAAGTCCGTATTCAAAACCTCAACATATATGCACCTTAAGGAAGACAGTAAACCCGCTGACAGGGGATTCACGGGTGTTTAGAAGCTTACCTCCCGTACCAGACGGGCGATGAAACGGTTGTAGTCGACTCGGGCCACGACTCCTATGTCATGTACGAACCCGAGGGGCCGAGACGATATCGTAATCGTCGTCCTTCCCTGCAAACAGTTTATATTTAAAATTTTACCCTTCCGTAGGGCTTAAAAAATAATTAAAGTCCAATGTTTAATGTTCCAAAAATAAAAATAAAATACAATAATAAAGTCCTATTTACAGTTTCTAAAAAAAAATCTATAAATAAAAAAATAAAATAAAATAAAATCTAATTAATTAAAAAAATAGAAAAAAAATATCTTCGTATTTTCTCCGTTCTTTTCGCTTTGTCTAGCTTTTAATCCCCCAGGTCTTTCGTCTCCAATTCCTCTTTGATTCAAAACCTGCAACAAAAAGACAAATACCCAAGAAACGTAAAAAAGAACAAAAGAAAAAAAATCTAAAAACTCTAAATCTAAAAACAAATCCGCGTAGGCGGCGCCAAAAATTGATGTAATTTTGAAGTTGTAGTAAAAATGATTCGAACTCTAAGACTTGTGAAGATTTGAGTTTTTAAATTTAATAGAAATATACAATGATATTACAATTGGTGCTAGAGATACTGTAACTAAGGATTTGTCCAATCTCCATAACATAAGGTAAACATGGACTCTATTTTTGCCAAGGTAGATTCTCAAAACATTGATTGTAAATGTTAAGCATGGGACATAAAATCACCTAAGCTAAGCATGACCCATCTAATCAAATGACAACCAATTTAATCAAATTATATTTCAATAAATTTTAGTGCAAAAGTCATAAAAAAAAAATTAAACAAATTTACCCATGTATGAAGTTCGGCCACCTCCGTCGTCCCAGTGTTGGGGTTTACCTCATCATGATGAAAACACCCTCAAAAGATTTATTTATAACTCAAATAGTGTTTACAATGATGAAATGGAAGAAAATGATTACAAATAGAATTTTGTGACGCATATAAAGTGTCGGATAATCATTGTTCCAAAGAACGATACAAGTGTAGTGCTGCTGTCACTGTAACAATATGACCCTCACCCTAGTGTCGCTGTCACTGTTGAAGAATGCCGGTTTCATGTGCGTCTTATGTTCTTCGTGTTCATCTTCCTCAGCAGCAACAGGGTACTTTCCTGTAACTTGATTTCTCCACCTCTGCAGCTTTTCTATCGACCCCAAACTCTCGACCCCCTCTCTAAGTCTCCCAGGGACTCTATTTATACCAAAAACATGCGTTGAATCTCCTCCATTAATTCCAAAATATTCACAATATCTTTTATTCATGGTACGGGAATAATCAAGATTTTCATTCTCTGTTTAGCTCCTCCACGCGTTTTTAGAAGTCAAATCTCCTTATTTGTATCCATTACGGTCCAACACACTCCAAACTCGTGCATTACAGGAATCAAACTCACTGTAATTCATGTTATCCCGTGAAAATATGTGTAACTCTGTTTTGCTCCATGCGATGATTACATCCAATTCTAATCCAAACAGACACCCATAACAGATTTCTATGGTCATATCACGTCTACCCATTAAGTTTCAGGGATTGAATCTCACTAAATCACGTCCAAAAATCGATCGAAAATCTAACAGAGAAATAAGTTTATTTTCCCGCCAAAAAAATTCTTTTGAATTTGAGAAGAACATGTCCTCCCCCTAATCCTGCACGGGTGTCCCTTTAGCACTTGTCTTATGGGGTGCAAATAGTAATTTTTTGGCGTAGATAGTAATTTTTACGGGGTTCCTCCGACACACTTTTGGGTGCTTCCGGTGCATTTCTGGGGTGCCTTTAGTACTCTATCCTGGGGTGTAAAACACCACTTTTCGAGCCAATTTTGCCGCAAGAGCTTATTCCCTAGAAAAGACTTAAAACAACTTTATTAGAAATAAAATAAGTCCTAGATAATGTAGTTATGGGTGAAAATGCGTCACACTTACGTGCTTATCAGTTGACATCAGATTTGGGAGGTTCCCCTGCTCTAAAAATTCCAGCGCTGAGAACTAACCCCTAAAACGATGATCGTCCTAAAGTCAACAGTTTTACTACGAGCCAGAGGCCGGTGGGCCAGAAAGCAGCTTCTCTAGTAGAAAGTTTATGTGAGCTTCTACACCTCTCAAAGGATCAGCGAGCAGAGACATTTGCTGCAATTAATCAGATAGCTCTAGATACGCATTTGGCTCCTTCGCATCCAGAAATCTTAAAAACACCAGAGATGTCCGTGAACAATGTTACGTTTACTAAAGAAGACATGATGGCAGAGGAGGGCCATAACAGAGCCCTACATGTTACTGCACGCATCAAAGATTCAGAATTCAAAAGGGCTCTCATCGATACCGGAGCGTCCTCGAATATTATTACTCTTAAGACTCTCAAGACAGCCAAGGTTCGACCAAGCAAAGTCGTGCGACAGCCTACCATGATGACAGATTTTGAAGGAAACCAAACCAGCACGTAAGGGTACATCAATCTGAATCTATCAGTCGGACCTGTCCAGTCGAAGGCAAAATTCGAAGTAATAGAGAAAGAGCCAGATTACCACATTATACTGGGAAGACCGTGGCTTCATGATAATAAGATCATCCCCTCAACGTATCACCAATGCCTGAAAACTATGCTGAATGAAGAGGTTGTTCGCATTCCAGCGTCATTGTCTACTTATGTACCAATCTGTGGCGTGGAACTATTTGAGCCAAAGGAAAGTTCACGAGATTCATCAAGCAAGGTTTAATGTACTACACTCCCCACATGGGCGTCGATCGAGGAGGAATACCGGCTCACATCACTGAACAAAGAGACCAAGTCTCGTGACGCGCCTCTGCTGACAGGACGTGTTAATTCTTCTTCATCAAGCGAAAGCTCAGCTTATCTTCATACTAAGAGGGAACGTACTTTTGTGGCGAGTCGTGACCAGAAAGGGAACCCCCTCCCCCCCCCCCCCCCCCCCCCCCCCCCCCCCCCCCCGGGGAGGACTGTTGCCCAGTCTCTCCGCCCAATGGAATGCAACAATAACAACCAGCTGCAAGAAGAAGTACCAGATGCTCCACGGCAGTTGAAGGATGGCACCGACTCCACAACCGATGAACTCGAAATCATCAACATCGGGGATGAAGACTCTCCAAGGCCTATCTTCATCAGTTCGGCTCTATGTGAAGACGAACGCACAAAACTTGTGAATCTTCTTAAGGAGTATCAAGACATATTCACATGGACATATGAGGAAATGCCCGGTTTAGACGAAAAACTGGTCACTCATCATCTACATATAATACCTGGATCCAAGTCAGTCAAACAATCTCCAAGGCAGTTCAGACACGATGTGGAGGAACAAATCAAGATAGAGATACAGAAGCTACTGGCAGCAGATTTCATCAAACCCATTCACCATCCTACCTGGTTAGCCAATGTGGTTCCAGTCAAGAAGAAGAACGGTCAAATTAGGTGCTGCGTTGATTTCAGAGATCTGAACAAATGATGCCCCAAAGACGATTTTCCCCTTCCCAACATCGACATGCTAGTAGACTCTACCAGCGGACATGGCATGTTCTCATTCATGGATGGATACAACGGCTATAACCAGATAAAGATGTATGAGCATGACGCAAGTAAGACAGCTTTTCGAACCCCTCTCAGAAACTTTTATTATACTGTGATGCCCTTTGGTTTAATAAATACTAGTGCTACCTACCAACGGCCCATGACCGCGATCTTCCACGACATAATGCACAAGCAAGTTGAAGATTATGTAGATGACATAGTAGTCAAATCAAAAACTCGAGCGGCTCACACAGACGTTTTGCGGCAAGTGTTCAAAAGGTTCCGTGAATACAACCTGAAGATGAACCCTTTGAAATGTGCTTTTGGGGTCTCTTCTGGAAAATTTCTGGGATTTCAAGTAACTGATGAAGGAATCAAGGTAGATCCGGCCAAGACTCAAGCCATCCTCACGATACCTCCTCCGCGAACTGTGAAAGAACTCCAGAGCTTCATAGGCAAGGTAAACTACATTCGGCGTTTTATACTTGGATTAGCCCAGCTTATCGCTTCATTCACCCCCTTGCTGAAAAAAGGAGCAAGCTTTGTTTGGGCCACGCAGTAACAAGAAACCTTTCAGAAGATTTAGCAAATATTGTCATCACCGGCCATTATGAAATCTCCCATACAAGGGAGACCGTTGTGCCTCTACACTGCTTCCAGCGATACTGCTATTGGTGCCCTCCTTGCTCAAGAAGATGATGAAGGGATTGAACACCTTATATACTACTTCAGTCGTACTTTAAGAGATGCTGAACTCAGGTATCCTAAGGCATAAAAAGCGTGTCTAGCTCTAATTCACGCTATTCAGAAATTCAGACATTATTTGTTGTCAAACAAAGTAGTGCTAATAGCTAAAGCTGATCCCGTCAAGTTCTTGCTCTCAAAACCGGCCTTGATAGGCAGGCCGACCAAGTGGTTACTCCAAATGTCGGAGCTCGATATAACATGCACTCCTCTGCGGGCTATTAAAGGACAAGCAGTAGCAGATCTACTAGCAGCATTCCCGGGAGAATGTACTACTGCACTACATGAAGATTTCCCTGGGGAGTTTCCAGAAATCTCTTTTGTCAAAGAGGAAGCGTGGCTACTGTATTTTGATGGATCTGCTACCCCTAGTAGTAATACCGGAGGAGCAGGTGTAGTTCTAGTATCTCCAACTGGTGAAGTCTTTTCGCATTCTTTCAAGCTGGACTTTCAGTGCACCAACAATTCAGCAGAATACGAAGCTTTCCTCATAGGATTGTTGCTAGCCAAACAAGCAGGAGCCACAAATCTAGAAGTAAGAGGCGACTTTAAACTACTAGTCAATCATATGAATGGAGTATACTCGCTCAAAGAGGTAACACTGCCCCCTATAGATCTGAGGCGCAAAAGCTATTAAACTACTTTGTTGATGCCACTATAACTCATATCGGCCGCAATAAAAACAAACACGCCGATTGCTTAGCTACATTAGCCTTAAAACTGCAATTCGAAGGTCTGGAAGAAACATTGACAGTGAGGAGGCGGACCATGGCGTCTACGTGGCTTGTACAGTCCAAAGATGCTGAAGCCAGCGATTGGAGAACTCCGATTATTCAAGAACTTAATAGTTCGCTTTCCCAGGGAAAGGTTAGTCTCAAAATCCTACAAAACTTCTTCATGCTCCACGGAGTGCTATACCATCGAAACCCAGATGGATCCCTGTCAAGATGTCTCGGAGACGAAGAAGCATATCTATAACTTAATCGTATTCACGGCGAGATCTGTGGACAAACACTGGTGGTGACTCTTTACCGACGTCTTCAACGCCTTGGCTATTACTTGCCAGATATGGAGACCCAATCTCGATCACTCCAAGGTTCTTGCTCCAGTTGTCAAGCACAACACATCAATTAGAAGTCTTTAACGTTGGCTATGCTGGGGAATGGCGAGAACCATACATCAACTATTTTAGTGATGGTGTACAACCTGCCAACAAGAAGGATGCGGCCAAGACGAAGCAGAAGGCCAAAAGATTCGTATTCCATGAAGGAAACCTATACCGCAAGAGTTTTGGAGGCAATCTGCTACGATGTTTGGCAAAATCTGAAATCACGACTATGTTAAGAGAAACGTATGAAGGCGAGCACCAAGGAAAGAAAAAGTTGTTCCTCCAAGTACACGAAAAGTATTACTGGCCAACTATGGAGGATGACGCAACAGCGTTCGTTCAGAAATGCCATGAATTTCAGACCCATGGGAATCTCATCCATGTGCCTTGCACCCCGCTTCATTCAGTGAGTAGTCCACGACCTTTCTACAGCTGGGGACTTGATATTGTTGGGAAAATCAATCCACCATCATCAAAACAGCATGAGTATATCATAACCGCGATGAAATACTTTACTAAATGGGTTGAAGCTATTCCTCTTCGGGGAACCACTGGGGCGACAATCGCAGCATTTATTAAGGAATACATCATCTGTCGGTTTTGCATTCCTAAACACATCATTACTGATAACGGCACTCCCTTTGCTAACAAGCAAGTACAAGAATTGCTCGAGGAATGCGGAATTAAGCAAGTTTTCTCCACTCCTTATTACCCTCAAGGGAATGAGCAAGCCGAGAGCACCAATAAAACTCTAATTCGAATTCTCATTCGAACAGTGCACGATAATCCCAGGACATTGCACGAACAACTGCCAATGGCGCTGTGGGCATATTAGGCGGTGCCTAGGAGCTCTACTGGCGTTTCTTCTTATTCGCTTGTCTATGGCGCAGACGCAATTCTCCCAGCAGAGATTAAAATCCCATCAGCTAGGATTGCAGCAGCAAGTGGAGTCTAATGGAATGAGGCCGAAGCATCGAGTTCCATAATTGCGGAGTTAGATACTCTGGACTCCGGGAGAGTTAAAGCGGAAGAACACCCTCAAGCGTACAAAAACAGGATCTCCAGAGCGTACGATAAAGCTGTAAAACCACGAGTTTTTAAAATACAAGATCTGGTGTTAAAGACTGCTAAGCACATTCAGCAAGACATATCCACACCAAAGTTTTCTCCAAAATGGGAAGGTCCCTACGTGATCACCAAGGCTTATAACAGTGGCTACTACAAGATCGTCAAAGAGGATGGAGGTAAATTGGAAGCGGTCATCAATGGAAAGTGGCTCAAAGCATACTACGCCTGACCATTATTCCACCCCTCGTTGCCCCACGACACAGCAATCAAGCATTTTTCGTTCTTCTCATATCTGATTTGTCAAGTCCTTTATTAGTTAAAGCCTATTAATGTAAACTCCATTCGTTTACCAAAACCCAATTGATATGATTTTAGATAATGGTAAGAAATGAGGTTGTCGTTCACTCGGATTTGTAGAGATTAAAGTTTTTAAAAATACTAAATAAATATATACAAAGATATTTAACAATGGGCGAGAGGTACTGGGACTAAGGATTTAGCCAATCTT
>JAJJMB010009055.1:1052985-1150402 GCA_023531105.1 Papaver atlanticum | reverse complement strand
TTGCAGAAGAGGATGAAGAAACTGTTACAATGAAGATAAATGTTGCAAACCAGTTGAAGAAACTGTTACAACGAAGATAAATGTTGCAAACCAGTTGAAGAAACTGTTACAACCAGTTGAAGAAACCGTCGCTGTTTCCCTGTTCTTCACGAGCAGCAGCAGCAACAACAACAGAGTTCTGAAAACTCTTGATTCACGCCTCCTGAGCTCTCCTATCGACCCCAAACTCTCTACACCCCTTCTATGGAACCTTGTGACTCTATTTATACACCAAAATCCTAAAACTCACGCGTCAATTACACAAAATAATTCTCATTTACTCCCATGCATGGAAAAGAATAATTTCCATTTTTTGATTAATTACGCGTCTAATCTCGTGCTGCACACACCAGGAGCATTCCTTCACGTCCCATAATAAGTTAGGAACGCATAAGCCACAAGAAAACTTCCCAAAATTACCAAAAATTCTGAAAATATCTTACGGGAATATCACGCATGTTTTGCTCTACACTTGAATTCTAGCCAATTCTGGTCGAAACCAAAGACCATACCACGTTTATATGGGTCCTAGGAATGATCCCAATCAATTCCATTCCTTTAGTCTCTCTGAAATGACTCCAAAAATCTGATTGAAAATCTGCCATGGATAAACATAATTTTCCCGCCTTTTTTTATTTTTGAACGTGAAGGAGAAGGGGGTGCCCCTTATCCGCTGCTGGATTCCGAATAACAAATGTCCCTTGGGTGCCTTTAGACAACTTTTCGAGCCGATTTTTCCAAAAAAGTTTATTGCCCAAAAGTACCTACAAACACATAAAACACCATAATAAGTACAAAAATGGGTACTAACAATATACACAATAGAGATGAAAATAGACACATAAATGCTTCTATCACCAATGCAATTCATTTTCCAAAAATAAAATAAAAAATGTTCAAGACCTAAAACAAAAGGAGAGCGACCAAACGTTCGCATGCCTACTTATTCAAAAAAAATAAAAATAAGTACGGCTCAGAAAAGGCCATCCAACAAGTTGTAGTTCCTTGAAAGCATCATTTTCAGCCTATCCTGATACCTTTCAGTCCTACCCTTCAAGTTTTGGATCACTTGTTCCACCTTCTCAGATTCCGCATCCAAGGCCTTTTCCTCTTCAAAGATAGCTTTCGCAACAGGAATAACATTGGCGATGATACCAGCTCGATCAACTTTGATAATATCAATGCGCTGCCGCAACCAGGTCACGTTGAACTCCATGGATTCACAGGTAGATACCATGTTCTCCCACTTTTCAACAGTTGATTCAGTAACATCACGGATGGATGTACTTTCCATCTCCGCAACCATGGGCAGAAGACAATTCACCGTTGTGATCAAAGCCGATGAACAATGTCGCACTACATTCCTGGTAGCGATGTGGCCGTACTTCTTCCATATTTTCGTGTACAAGGGCACAAACTCTTTCCGTACCAGGAATTCACCAACAGTCCGGTAACTAGAAGACAAACACTTCATGTGAATATCAAACGGCAAACCTGCATTGGGGTACTCGTAGGAAAAGACACCCAAGTCAGCGTCTTCCAGGTCTGCACCAGTAGGCGTGTTTGAACTTGAAGGAAGAGGAGTGGCCAGATCATCATCGTCAACCACTGTTAAAAATGTTCCAACCAGGTACCTCTACAAAAAAAAAAAATTACTTACGGGCCATAGAAAATGAATACCTGTTCACCAGTGAAAAAGTATACCGGTATGATCTCCTTGACTCGGAGGATCTGGACAGGAGAATTGTCACGAGGCTCAAGGATTCGTCCACTCTATAAAAAAACACGATGATTAGACGTCAAAAGAAAAGGAAGAATTACCACTTCAAAATCAGGAGATATTTAAAGTCATACTCTGGATATAAGCCGCCTGCGTTTGGTAGAAAGATTTGACCGAGACGAAGAAGATGACCCACTTCTGTCTGACATGATGAAAAGGATGGGGATTCAACAAGGGAGTTTTATTCCAAATTGAGAAGGATGGTATAATTTCACCTGCATATGTATATACGCTGCAAAAACCCTAAGAAGAGGCAGACGCTGAACAATCTCAACAGGACTTATCCGATAGACAAGGATTCAACGCCAACCAAGTCGTGCTTCTTGTTGAAACCCTAGTTAAAGACGGGAGAAGACTGTTAATCCTAACAGAATATGCTCGCTAGTGTGGCTGGACCGTAATCAACATACCTGGGAGGTACAATCGTGGTCTGACGTCCTGAGTTACTGTTTCGAGACAGCTGCCACTTCCCTGGTAACGTTTATTCAGTTTGACTTGATCATTTATTTCCTGAATGTCACCATCTAGTGCTTACCCCGCAACAATGTCATTGTTACGTGCTCAGCAGGGGACTTAATGTTGATGGTGGTTTTTAGTTCAGGGCTAAAATCATGAAACCCTGTATTTAATACGTTGTCATTCTGCAAAGGAACAAAAGCCATTTGAAAGTGATGAGTGAATTAACCTCTTCTCTTACATATGTATTGAGCAATTCAACATATTTACGAAATTTATCCAGAATGGTGCGTGAAGCAACAATCCCAGATATTCTGTAAATTTTAATCTATTGCATTATTCACTAATGCATGACCTACCTGGTATTTTCCTATGCTATGTTCCCAGCCGAACTCTCAATATTGGCATGACATGATGATTAATGTTCACTCGCAGCGGAGTAGCATGAATCTCCCGAAATGTCAGTATTGAGACCTGCATGAAAACACTCACGTAGGCTACACCACTCTCTGATAAAGAGATTAGCGTGCTTACACATTTTTTAATTAAAAGTTAGCGCGATCGAACGCGTTTAAATTCCTTAAGGAAAATCTAGACTGTCAATATCAGTCTTAAAAAACGATCACGGCCACAAGATTTGGCCACACGATTCAACAGGCCTAGCCTACTCCTAGCGGAACTAGGCGATCATCATAATGACCATCGGCGGTCCCACTAACATCCCGACCGATCGGATTCCATCTAGCACACCCGCAACGCCTTTGAACGCTAACCCTAACATGGGTGATCGCACTGTTGAAAGATGAGCTCAAACGAGTTAAGACCGGTAAAAAAGGTCTCAATAACATCACGACCGCCCAATTTAGCTTGCCTAGTTGGACGGCTTAGATATTCCTTCGAATGATCAAGGAGGTGCTGACGCGTTCACCGGCGACCCATCTCTATACCTGTTTGATCGAACTACACATAGCAATCCAAGAGAGCGTCAAACTGTTTGCCAAAAGTAGGGCGATCGCGCGCTCTTTAAACCCTAAATTAAGTCAGCGGCGTTATGCAACTGCCGCAAATTGATCGTGTTCGACCATCTTCGCCAGCTTGGATGAACATCTTAGATCGAATTTTAGATGGACAACAGCGTGGCACTATGATCACCGACCACCCGTCTTCCATGAGGAGCGATCGGCCAAGCCACAGCTTGCTCATATGGCCTCCGAACGATCACCCAAAATAGGCTGGTCGCGCTGTTTGCATAATCCAACGGCAGTACGCAAATGCCGCAAATCATCTCGTCCATCCAACTTCGCTAGCCTAGTCGGATGGTTTAGATTTATTTTCAGGAGGCCAACAAGGTAACGCTGTGATCATCGGCCACCCCTCTTCCACAGGGAGTGATCGACCAAGTTGTAGCTCACCCATAGGGTTCCCAAACGATCGCCCAAAGGTGGCCTGTCATGCTACTCTTTTAAGACGTTCAATTCGCGACTAATTTGAACGAGCTCTAAAACAACGATGTTTTCTGTACATCGATTATTTTTAGTTGCTTGTTTAAAAGCGATGCTTTATATACATCGATCATAAGCGATGTTTTATAAATATTGATTTCACAAATAATTTATTATTTGACCTAAAAGCACTATGTGCTGCTTTTAGCGGCGAATCTCATGACTTCACCCATTTACTCGAGACATCAAACATTTCACAAACTGGGGGATGCTCACTGGGGTATTGGTCTGGCGGTTTACAGCGTACGGCGTGCAACGTGCCCATTACGAGAAAGTGTCAGGAGAGGACGGACAGTTAACAACAATGGGAGTAGTGGGTGAAAGTGTGACCAAGTTTTCCCTCGTAATGGAAATGTGGTGATCACCACTTTTTACACAACCCCACTTCTCCACTACTTAACTGCTTCAACTTCCTACGAGATCAGCAGTGCGCTCAATGACTTGTATAAATAGGATTTCAACCTATTTCAACAAAAAAAACACAAGTGTTATCAACACAAGTATCCAGAAACCATATTCTGATACAAGTCATAAAACAACCACACCTTCATAATTCAACATTCTGATCTCAAACACCTTCTTCGCTTCCCTCCCAAAGATCAACCCTTCTCCTTCACTTTGTGACCGAATTGAATCTGGAACGGCCATTTCTTGGTTTAGGCCAGAGTCTTACAGATTGATCTCTCGAATCTAAGAGTACTCCCGTGCAGTGCATTTGTTTAAGGTTTGAATTCGTTTCTCATCAACACACCCAAATTTACCAAAAATAACAGAATCAGTTTTTACCCCAAAACAAAAAGTAAGCAGCCAAAGAGAGTAAAATTATTCTAAACTTTATTAGACTCCAGGCTTATAGAATCAATCGGTTGAAACACAAAGTCAGTGATCTTGTTGGTAATAGTAAATGATCGTGACTCGCAACTAAAGGGTCTTCAAGAGGATTTCACCTCAGTCTGTTATTCACGAACCCTACTCGAGGTGAAACTCAAAGAGGATGCCTTGGAAATTGAACGTCTCTTGTGTAAACTCTCTATTCAAGGATGTTCTTAAGAGTCCACTATACCAAGTGCTTCTGATTCAACTGGAAAGATTTCAGTCCCAGAAGCAAAATCAAAATCCCTTCCTATTGGAAAAGATGTGCTTTTATCTTCCTATAATCGAGGAGTTTCTATATCACATGGAAGGAGGGAATCTCCTAACAATGGTGTTATGCCTGTTCACACTAATCACTCCTGTGATCAGAAAGTGTGTCTCTTTTGTGATTCAAAAGGACATGTTGCACGGAAAAGCAAGTCTAGGTTGAATAACAATACTCTTGTTCAACTTCAACACACCTTGGATTTAATTCTCAAATTGTAACTTCAATTCAATTGGGTCAAGGAGATTCCAGAAAGGTTCCCCTCAATCTAATGTGAAAAAGGTTGTTGTAGAGGGAAGCAACAATGAAGATATGAAGGACAACCCAAATCTTATAATTTAAGGATACAAGGATCTTATCAACAGGTTGTCAAAATCCTCCGAATAAACTTCTTCTGGTAAGAATTCGAACTCTGTCTCATATTTTGATGACAACAAGTTTTATGATAATTTTTCACATCAAAAAGGATTCTTTCCTAGAATTGGAAGGAAAAAGAGACTCAACCATGAACACCGTTCATTTAGTGAGCTTGGAGCTCATACTTGTGCTAATTAAATCACAAGGTTGAATTCTCACTCACAAAAAAAAATCCTGGTTGAGTGAGATAATGTCAGGTATACTTATTGGTATTTGCTTTCTAATTAGTCAAGATATCTTCTTATCGTCCATAGCTAAACTATTGTCTCTAGACAGCGCTGCCTAAGTATTGTTGGTGTCTCAAGAAGTTTTTTTTTTTTTTTTTTTTTTAATTTCGAAGAAGTTTTCGTTGCAACTAAGTTGCCTGCTACTCTTGTGCTCTAAATTGTTTCTCTGTGGAGATGAAAAATTTATTGAGCCAAAAATTTGTGAAAGAAATAATTCACGTAGCAAATTTATTCTGTTGAGTCTTAAAAGGACAATCCATTTTGGTTTTGTTTTGGGTTCGGATTGTGTTCGTGCGGGTACCCATGTTTTCTTGTTACGAACCGTCTTTAGAAACCCTAAAATTTACTGTCCCTAAGAAACCGTTTAAATACCAGACCTATTGAGTCACGTACGCATACTCTAGGCTATTTTGTGTTTTGTCAAGAATGTCTTCACCTTCTCGCACTGGTATTTTTGCAAGAGGCTTTCTTGATAATGGTATTGGTTTCGAGTCCAAAGGGAGGAAGAAAAGAACCCTAGTAGAAGATGATAATCTTAATGCCTCATGTTACTATGCCTATACGCATCAGGATGTTGAGAATGAGGATATGGTTTCTGCTTAAGTGGTTCATGATTTTCTTAAATACTTTGAGGAAGCAAAACTGCAACAAGTTGATACTATGAAGAGTCTTGATGTGTTAAGAACTGAGTTGAAAAAGGTTAATTCTGACCTTGTTCTCATAAAGACATATGCTAAAGAGTTTCTCAATGAGGATATCTTCTCTGAAGAAGCAGTGGATGCTGTCAATCACAAGCTCAAAGGTCTAAAGGCTTGTGAGGATTCCGGAAAAGATAATTGATTTCAGTTCATGTTCGTTTTTGACGGTTTATGAGTCTTCTTTGTTTATTAGCTTGTCGATTTCTTAATGTCTAGGAAACTTCTTATGAGAATTTATTCTTGTGTTTTAAGAAGGATAACTAGGGTTTGGAATAGCCATTATTGTGAGCAAGGTAGTCAATATCGGTTGTACAGACCGATATTACAGGTTTTAATCGGGTATCGGAAAAAACCTATATGATATCGAGAATATCGGCGATACAAATATGAAACGATAAAAACGTTCATATCGGCCGGTACAGCCCGATATATCAGTATTACCTATACATTGATAATATCAGTTTCAGAGAATAAATTTCCAAGCAATGATGTGATTTTGAAGTTTGTTGTAGTAAAAGGTTCGTTGAGACTTGTGAAGATTCGAGTTTTTAAATTTAATAAAAATATACAATAATATTACAAATGGTGCAAGAGGTACTGGAACTAAGGATTCAGCCAATTTTCATAACATAAGGTTCAATTATTTATTCTCAACAATTTTAGCTCAAGAAATGTAAACATGGACTCTTATTTTTGCCAAGGTAGATTCTAAAAACATTAGTTATAAATCGTAAGCATGGGACATCAAACATCTAAGCAAGCATGACCCATCTAATAAAATAATAATTAATTAATCAAAATCATATTTCAATTAATATTAGTGCAAAAGTCATAAAATAAATTTATCCATGTATGAAGTTCGGCCTCCTCCGTCGTCCCAGTGTTGGGGTTTAACTCATCATGTCGAAAACACACTTAAAATATGTATTCATGGCTCAAAAAGTGTTTACAAGAAGAGAAAATAATGAAACAGGAAATCTGCAACAGCACAGGTGCATTACAGACCGACTGTTTCAACTCTCAACTGTTATGATGAAGATAATTGTTACAAATCTGAAGATAAATGTTGCAGAAGAGGTTGAAGAAACTGTTACAATGAAGATAAATGTTGTAAACCAGTTGAAGAAACTGTTACAACGAAGATAAATGTTGCAAGCCAGTTGAAGAAACTGTTACAACCAGTTGAAGAAACCGTCGCTGTTTCCCTGTTCTTCACGAGCAGCAGCAGCAGCAACAACAGAGTTCTGAAAACTCTTGATTCACGCCTCCTGAGCTCTCCTCTCGACCCCAAACTCTCGACAACCCTTCTATGGAACCTTGTGACTCTATTTATACACCAAAAGCCTAAAAATCACGCGTCAATTACACAAAATAATTCTCATTTACTCCCATGCATGGAAAAGAATAATTTCCATTATTTGATTAATTACGCGTCTAATCTCGTGCTGCACACACCATGAACATTCCTTCACGTCCCAGAATAAGTTAGGCACGCAGAAGCCACAAGAAAACTTCCCAAAATTACCAAAAATTCTGAAAATATCTTACGGGAATATCACTCATGTTTTGCTCTACACTTGAATTCTAGCCAATTCTGGTCGAAACCAAAGACCATACCACGTTTCTATGGGTCCTAGGAATGATCCCAATCAATTCCATCCCTTTAGTCTCTCTGAAATGACTCCAAAAATCTGATTGAAAATCTACCAGGGATAAACATCATTCCCGCCTTTTTTTTGTTTTTGAACGTGAAGGAGAAGGGGGTGCCCCTTATCCGCTGTTGGAGTCCGAATAACAAATGTCCATTGGGTGCCTTTTGACAACTTTTCGAGCCGATTTTTCCAAAAATGTTTATTACCCAAAAATACCTACAAACACATAAAACACCATAATAAGTACAAAAATGGGTACTAACAATATACACAATAGAGATGAAAATAGACACATAAATGCGTCTATCAAGCAACATGCATCTAGTCTTCACAGAAAAGTACAACGGCAATTTTGGGAAAGGTACAAAACCCTGATATATTTATGATATAAAATCAATGACTATATGATAGGATATAAGATGAAAAACATACTTGAGGTGAAATTTGAATGGATTTGGGTTTTGTTATGGACGGGGGAAGATAGTGGAGAATATGAGCGGTCGTTATTGATTTTAGGCTATGGATTAAAGGTTTTTTGAGTCCTGGTAGTGATAGAATGGATAGGCTTGTAGGGAATTTGGTTTCAATGTAGGGATTGAAAGCTTCTAGCAAGACCCTTGATTGAGGTTGGTTTTAAAGGATTTGAAGGTCATTTTGAGTCAGAAGGACAACAGTCATAACACTTGCTAATAAACTAGCTAGTATTTTGAAACTTTGAGATATGTGTATGATTTTAATTATTTTTTACTATGCTTTTACAAATATTTGAAATTCTAGTTCTAATGATGTATCACCGATAAAATCCGATATTATCTTTTGTATAGGTGTATCGGACCCGACCGATACGATACCGATATGCGATATTAACTACCTTGATTGTGAGTACATAGTTATTTCCAACGGTTTTCATCTTGCAATGTTTTTAGATTTATTTATTTAAATTATAAAGTTTATTTGGAAGATGATTTTGCAGTATTAATCTTTATGGTTTCATATATTGCAACTTGTTATGGGATATGTGTGTTTGCGTCCGTGAACTATGATTGTCCCATACGTGGTCAAAAGTTAAGTCTTTCATATGTCATTATGCAAATATTGATAAAAGATTGAATGAACTTTTGACAAACAAAAGTTAAGCCTATTGTGTCATTGATGAAGATAGGATGAACTTTTGTTTACAAAGATTAAGTCTATTATATGTCTCTATGCAAATATTGATGAAAAATAGAATGAATCTTTGAATATTCCACAGTATTGATCTTTCCCTGATCCACATTCTTATGAATATACTGTGTGGCTCCGTAAGTTTTCTTATGTTGAGTATTTCCGATTAAATTAATCATGGGTTCTCTTGTGGTTAATTTAATTGAGTATTTTGGATACAAATTCATGTAATACCCCGATATTCGGCAGTGGTTGGCCGAATGGAATATAAGTAATGATTTGTCCTTTCCTAACACCGAGGCCTTTTCAGCACAATTGGCTCCATAGTTGGCAGAAAACTCTGCAGTTAAGCGTGCGGCGGGAGCAATCCAGGGATGGGTGACCTCCCGGGAAGTTGCTGCTGGATGACCGCAGCGACGCCCGTTGAAAACCCCGCACTGCCGGATAACCGCAGTGGCTAAGTGGGGATAATATCGGTGGAGGGACGGGTCATTACAAATGCTATCAGAGCCGACAACGGGTCACCTGCCGAGGGTGGGAAGGTACGCTGGACGGGTTTGGTCCAGGTGCTTCTCATGAGGGGCAGGGAACGTCGGAGATCTGGGATTGCGAGTATATTCTGGAGCCAAGGACGGCTCCAATTTAAGGCGGTGGTATTGTAATACTGAAAAGCCGAGGGTACCCAAATATACCTCAATCTAAAACTCTTCCACCTCTAAGTCCTTTTCCGAAAGTAATTGTCTATGGACTGAGTCGAGACAATACAACTAATCGGTTCACACTTCGTGTGATCGTCTATGGATACGAGATCGAGACAATACAACAACGAAGTATGTTTACTTGATAATAGGTTCGGATTTAACCAAAATCTAGGGATTGTCTATCAAGTAAAATAGGAATTAACGTTTGTGCGATTTACTTTAAATTATAATAAACACAATTATAATTACGGAGAACAAAAGTAAATGACACAGCAAGATTTTGTTAACGAGGAAACCGCAAATGCAGAAAACCCCCGGGACCTAGTCTAGAATTGAATACTATCATAATTAAGCCGCTATACAAAATCAAACCAACTTCGTATAGTTGAGACCAAGCAACTAAACCTATAGTTCACCTAGTTTCCTCAGTATCCCTGCGCCTCCAACTTGCAGTAAGTCACGCACTTGGAACAATTCCTTTGGTTCGTATTCCAAACAGTAAAGGAACAACAAATATGTTCAGTAAGAACTCTTTTCAAACAATGTGATATGAGTTTGACAAAGGCACTTCCGTTTAACCAATAAACTCCTTTGTCGGGTCCTTAGATCAATCTCTCAACAACTACCGAAGTATTTGTTAGACTATGCAATCAATACTATTAATCACAAAGAAGTGTATTGATGCCGATCTACTCAACTAATCAATCCAATCTATCACAAAGATAAACCGATTATAGATGGATCCCATTCCAGCCGAAACAAGTATTGTGCACACCAAAGATTATGAACCCAAAAAGTCTTCTTGTCTTCAAATCTTCTTTGATCTTCAATCAGCACCTGCACACAATCAACTTGAATCTCTTGTGATAAATCACACACAGAACGGAGAATGTTAACGTTGGATTATCATAAGACGTCTGTAGATCTAACAACAGTCTAAAGATCCCCGTCGAAACTTCGATCTAGTTTGAGTTAATCTTATATCAGAAGAGAAGATTCTCAAGCATAAACAAACTAGGTGCAATCAAAGTTCAACAACCGTTAGTCAATCAAATCAATCGAAAACTAAAATAAACCGCAATTATCTAGTTTTGCACCAACGGTACTAATAGAACTTCTCAATCACAAAGAAGTCTTTAAACCGAGCGGTCGTAAGAGATTTCTCCTAATTAGGGTACTTTCCTCTTCGATAGGCGGCTCTACCAGTAACAACACAACAGGGGTAGTTTTGATGGCTCTTAGGATTAGTTTGCTAGAAATGCAAACTTCAATCTTTATAGACAAAGGAAGTTTGGACACCAAGGAATTTCCAAAACCGAATATTCTCAAAGATATGCAATAAACACAAAATCGGTTTTCATAACTCCTGGAAATGCACTGTCCAAATATTGACCGAAATCCCAATAGAAAAATCTATAATCAGTAAATGCACATTACTAATTATTATTTTCTAAAGATATGCATTTAATTGCTGGAAATTAAATAGCATATAAAAACTAAGAAACCTTAATTAAAAGATTCTCAATTTATTTCGATCCTGGGATTCTCCTTTAGCTATTAAGGAATATCTTTGAACAATTAATGATAAGAGTTACTGCACATGTTCAAAGTATGTCGACATCTTTACTTTGCAAGTCCTTTTTCATACTTACAATCTTGGAACCGATTTTCCACACTTCCAAACGAATTTAAAATTGGTTCATCTGACTTCCAAGAACTATGCGATTGATTATCCTATCAAATCACCAATCATAGGTTTCACGGTTCTACCAAACAAGTTCGATTCTACCTCCATGTGAGTATTGTGCATAGTCACGCTAGTTACCAAAACTCGGTTGACTAGGTACTAGGATCGGTTCCCCACATACTTATGGTAACTACCTGTATTTGGTGCACATGTCCATAGGATCGGTTCCCCCATCTTCTAAGAACTTGTTACACATGTTCATAGGATCGGTTCCCCCATCTACTAAAAACGTATTGCACCTCTTACAAGGATCGATTCCCTTCTTGTAAATTTGTTGCACCTCTTACTAGGATCGGTTCCCCAATGGCTAGATAAAAGTTGTTATTTACAAGGCATCGATCATACCATCTTGAGTGATTACTTAAGATCGGTTTCACTAATAAAAGTCATACCAATACATAAGTCAGGCCTTGTGAATAGTTTTACCAAGATACATAAACAAGTTTATGAGCGGTTATACTAAACACACATATTGGTAATTCAAAATAGATTTGCAATGAATAACAATACCAATAAGCCTAGCGATTTCCCTTTCGATTCACAAAACAAGTTTATGAACTTACTTCCTTTAAACTAATGTAAAACATTGTTTCCTAGGATGAAATCTTCACTCATACCTATACATAATCACAATAGCATTCATATGATCATGTCGATGTCTTATATACAAAGTTTAATGGTTAAGCAATAAACCTCGTATTGTATTCCTTAATACTATGTCTAACTAGAGTATCATACACAGCTTCGTAGTTATGTTTTCAATATGCACGACTTGAAAGATACGTTAGGGAATGAAACAGTTCAAGTCAAATATTACTAACCTCAAGAGGAAGGATGATGTTGTCGTTGTAGCTCCATACTTCTTCACATTCTTCAAGTCTTCATGTAATACTTGTAAGTCTCATATCCTAACACTTTCAAGCTAACCTATACGAAGTTGACTCTAGTCTATAATCAAGTGACTCTTTAAATGAGTTTTGATTCACTAAAATATGACAACCAAACTTGACATACCAACGCTTGGTGGGTTCAACCGAGCTATGCTCTAACACTAGGAATATTACCTTGTCTAGGAAGTATTTCCTTATCTTGGCATACTTCCTTACTTTGGTTTGGTTTCCCAAACCTCTTAGGAATTTATTTTCCTTCTATAGGAATACTGCCTTAAATTAGTAATCCCTCCTAAATTACAATTAAATCCTCAATTCGTCTTGAGGATCACTAGTTCCCGGGGAGAGGAAGATACACATGTATCAGTACTACTAAAGCTTCTTGATCCCAAAGAATACTTTAAACAATGAAAATATTAAATGTTTCATTTAATTAGATTAATCATATCTCTTAACAAGTTGGCTTCCACACAATCAATCAAGATGTGTACTCAAGGGATGAGTTTGTAAGAATACAAGACCAAGGCTTCTTTAGAAATAAGTTCTACCAATTCCGAAAATCGTAAAGATTTGCAATATATTTATTTTTGAAATTATAAAATACAACAAATAAACCGATTTCTCCCATAAAATGACAACTAACATTAGCTAGTACACATCCATATACTTTACTAATATACAAACTAGAGAAATGCAAAAGTCATGGATTTGGTAAGCATATAACTCGATAAAAAAATGATTTCCAGGATCTTGCCTTGAGTATCAAAGGAATATACTTGAATAATAAGATGTTAGAGTTTAGCACTCTAACTCATGTACATCTCGATGCCTGATAAAACCTGAAGATAACAGAATATCGAATATGTAAAAATAACTCAGGCAAAGTCAGGATCGGTCATAAACAGGGATGTACTCAGGATTCTTCCTTGGGTAGGGCTGAAATGTCAATGGTATGCAAGGCGGACGAATATCGTGCCAAATTTGTTTGGAAAGAAGTGTATAATGAATAACTAATTCTAACCCACATATAAATAAAAGATAGATAGACAACTAATGGATGAAATGAAAGAAATTAATAGAAAATTGATTATAGAAAAAACAATAGTTTATGGAAGCAAAATAGGAAATTGTACTAAGAAATCAACTTTTTTGTTTTAAATAAGGTTTAATTTCTAATTATCTCTTAACTGGGATAAAATCAAATAGCTTAAAATTTATATTAAATATAACTATGAGTGGGCTAAAAATAATATCTTAAAATTTCTCCATAATTAAAAACATTTTGGGACAAAAATAGGGACGGTCTATAGCCTAGGTGAGACCCTTTCTAGTCCCGTCTCTAGTCCTAAACTTAGTGTCGGTCCTCGGGTCGGTCTTGAATCCAGATTTCAACTGCAAAAACAGTCTCGCAAGTTTACTTTCTTAAATTATGTTCCTGCAATTGCTTCCAAACATAATTTCAAAGGTTTATATTCATCTAGAAGTTTAACACAATAAATAATAACAAGTACCGATTAGTGAAATATCGAGAACACGAAGTCCATAGATAAATTATACTTCGTAACTCCATATACTTAAGTTATAGAAAAAACTATTATATATCATTTTGTAAGAAACCTTGACCATAGTATAATGACTAAGTCACCAATACTAAAGTCATTGTAACAAACTTAACACCGCATGTTATGTTTTCAATGAATAAAGACTTGAAAGAACAAAAGATAAAAATATAACAAGTCAAGTATGTAGTTCCTAAACTACATGATGACGTCTTCCTTGTCTTTGATACGTCTTCAGGTATTCATGAGTAACCAGAGTAAGTCTCAATATTTCTATTTTACTAGTCTGACCTAACGAAGTTGACTTTAGTTGGAAAGGAGAGGGCACCAACTTTTTAGTTCGGCAACCCCTGTATGGACAAAACCTAATACAATTGAAAGTATATCATGATTAAAGATCCTTGAACAATATGTATATAGAGTTTTCTCTTATCTCTTCCACAGTCAATATGTCTAGACAATAAAGTCTATGAACCTGATTGTATATAAGAGTTCTTGGACGATCTCACACATAAATATCCAAGATCAATATAGTCGTATCCATATTAAGAGGGTCTAATTCTGCTAAGTATGAAACTTGTTATCTATCTTTCAATCAAGAAAGAATTCTACAAGAACGAGTCTCGTAATCGATCACAATTAATAAAGACTTAAATTACGTAGATTGAATATACATACTACTTGTGTAATTCTATTATAAATATAAAAACATATAATGCGAAAAAGGAAAAACACAAGACATCAAAAGTTTTGTTAACGAGGAAAACTGTACCTGCAGAAAAACCCTGGGACCTAGTCCAAATTTGAACACCAAAATGTATTAAGACGCTACTAAAACTAGCCTACTATCAGACTTCAGACCGGAATGTAGTTGGAACCGAATTAATCCTCCAAGCGACCCAGTTACAGTCATGATCCTTACATCCCTTGTAACCCGCAAGGCTCAACATAATTGATTCCCTTAGCTGAAATTCTTTAAAGCCTAAGAGTTGCTTCAACCTAAGTGAGACTTTTGATAGCAATTTACCGCTAACAAATAAGCCTGTTTGATTTCCCTTTATATTTTTTAGATCATGGCTTGGAAATATGTTCACAATAGACAAATCAAGCAAACCTCACGAATCTGGAACACTTACACTCAGTTAGCTGAGAAGCCTGGATTATTAACCATGCACCCCTCAAGAACAATCTTAAACTGATCAATAAAAAAAAGGGTTTAGATATCTATCTGATTATGTCTGCATTATATATGAATGATTTCACCCTAGGAAACAATGTTTTATAACATTTTTTTAAAGGAAGTACATATATGAACTTGTTTCATAATTGAAAGGAAATCATGATTGGTCAGGTTCTTTATTGAATATCTTTTGAATGACCAATATAAGATGACAAGGTAGAACCTATATTAACTTGTTAAGATTTATGATATAACCGGTCATAGCCTATATAATGTAGCTAGTTGTAATCGGTCATGAGCTACATTGGAAATTAAGGTGTAACCGATCACAAGCTATATTGGAATGCAAGTTGTAACCGGTCACAAGTTACTTTGGGATCCAAGGTATAACCGGTCACAAGATGAATTGGGAAGTTTGTTGTAATCGATCACAAGCTACCTTTGGGAAGCAAGGTGTAACCGATCACAAGCCAACTCAGGAAGTAAGGTGTAACAGATCACAAGCTACCTCTGGGAAGCAAGGTGTAACCGGTCACAACCTGGTTTGGGAAACATGGTATAACCGATCACAACTTACATTGTGAGGTTGGTACAACCGATCCCAAGGAGCAAAACCGAATTTTCAATATTCACATATCTCTTTATGCTTTGTGTGAAGCTTGGAATTATGGTTATCTGAGAAACTTCTAAATGTCGACATTATTTTAACATGTACATAACTCTTATTATTTATTCTTCAAAGATATTGCTTGATGCTCAAGGTGATCCCAAGTCTGAAAAAGTGAAAAACATTTAATTATGATTTTCATCATATATGTTTTAATTACCAGCAATTAAAGCATATCATCTGGAATATATTATTAGTTAACGTGCTAAACTAATAATATGAGTTTTACCATGAGATTTTTCGGAAATATTGGTTAACATTAATTGGAAATAAGAAAACCGAATTTAAGTACTTTTATGCATATCTTGAGAATATTTTCGGTTTTGGAACTTCCTTGTTGTCCAAACAACCTTGGTCTATAAATACTTGAGTTTGCATTTCTTGCAAACTATCCTAAGAGCCATGCAAACTTCATTTCTTGTTGTTTCTGGTGGATCCCTCTATCCGGAGAGCAAAGTACCCTAATTAAGCGAAATCTCTTACGACCGCTCGTTTAAAGACTTATGTGGGATCAAGAAGCTCTACGAGTATCGTTCGTGGGAAACTAGATAATTGCAGTGTTCTTAGTTTTTGATTATTGATTTGATTGATTAACGGTTGTTGAAACTTTGATTGCACCAAGTTTTTTTATTCTTGAGAACCTTCTCTTGTGATATAAGGCTCACTCAAACTAGATCAAAGTATCAACGAGATCTTTAGAACCATCTTCGGAAAAGACATCTTGTGATAATCCATTGTTAACATATTCAGTTCTGTGCGTGATTGATCACAAGAGGATTCAAGTGTTTTTATGCAGGTTATTGAAGACAATAGAAGATTTGAAGACGAAGAAGAATTATTATTAGTTTTCGTATCTTGTGGATTTAGTGCACAAACCTTAATCGGCTGAAATCCTACTAGAATCAGTTTATCTTTGATAGACTTGATTGATTAGTTGCATTAGATTGGCATCGCTTTATAGTTTCTCTGAGATCTATATTGATTGATTGAAAATCTATAGTTTGATTATTTCGGTAATCAAAAGTTAGATTGATCTAACCAGACAAAGGAGTTTATTAGATTAAACATAAGAGCCTTTGTCAACGACTCATTAATATCTTCTAGCAAGATCGATTAGAGTGGTTACCAATTAGATTCTTCCTTTGTTGTTTGGAATACGATCCAAAGGACGTGCTATTCACGTGTGTGACTCTAGAAGTTTAAGGCGCAGGGATACTTACGAAACTAAGTGGCTAGGAGTAGTCTGCTTGGTTTCAACTATATGAAGTTGGTATTAGATTTTGTATAACAGCTTAATTCTGAGAGTATTCAAAACTGGACAAGGTCCCGGGGTTTTTATGCATTTGCAGTTTCCTCGTTAACAAAATCTTGTTGTGTCATTTACTTTATTTTTCACATTATAATGTTTATTATAATTAAGTAAATTACACACGGACGTTAATTCCATAACATTTAATATTGATCCTATAGAGTTTCGGTTTAATACCGTGCCTATTATCAAGTGCACACTTTGTAGTCGTCTCGTCTCGATCTTGTATCCATAGTCAATCAAACAAGTGAGGTTATTATTGTATTGTCTCGATCTCGTATCCATAGATGATCACACGAAATGTGAACCGAATCTGTTGCATTGTCTCGACTCTGTCCATAGACGATCACATTCGGTAAAGGAATTATAGGTGGATAATTAAAAGATTGTGGTGTATTTGGGTACCCTCGTCTTTTCAGCCCGCATTTTTCAAACCAAAGGGCATGGCCTTGAATAGAGCTGGCAAACAAGCCGAAAACCCGCGGGTTGGATCGGCCTGGCCTGTAAAAACCCGTACCCGGCTTGGATGGTGTCTAAACAAGCCAGTTTAGGGTTGGAGAAATGTTAGCCCGTAGAAAAACAGGTAAACCCAGACCGGACCGTAAATCCGCGGTTTCAACCCGTAAACCCGTGTGTATCGTATATATACAACGTTACCCATCTGATAACCCTAAATTAAAAATCTAAAATGTTCGACCTTCTTCTTTTTCACTCACAGCAGCAGCCATTAATCCTATACAGAGATTTACCACAATCAATCACCCCCCCCCCCCCCCCCCCCCCTTCTTCTTCTTCTTCTTCTCCATACAGAGAGAGAAAGTTATGCTTTTTATTTCAGAGTTAGGGTTGGGGGATCAATTCGTGAAGAACTCAGCGGAGAAATTGAGAAGATGTTCTGAGTAGAAATCGAGAGTTTATGAAGAATTACTCGATGGGTTTGATTCTGAGTTAGGTTGGGGATTGTTGTTAGTGGCTGAAAGAAAATCGAGAAGAAGTCAAGGGACCAGGGTGGATTCAGTTTATGGAATCAGATGAAGATTGAAAAAGAAGGGGTTTGTCGATGGGGGTTATAAAATTAGGGTTTTTGTTATATGATTGAGTCAGGGTTTAAACTGGTTTGAGGTGTAAGTGACACAAAAGCTACTGAAGAGGTGGAACTGGATCTGAATTGAAGGTGGAGGAAATCAGTTAAATTAATTGAAAAAATGAAAGATACAAATGAATGGGGTTAGGTGCAGATATCTAGTTCAGTGGTTGAATCAAATGGATCAATGGAAGATTTCAAGTAGCCTTATCCAAGTAGCTGCAGTCACACCAAGATATATTTGTTGGTGTTAATGGAGGAAACCAGTGAAGAACCGGAGGCTAATTTCTATTACAGAAACAGCCGTTGAAATTGGGGATTGCGGGTTTTGGTTTTGGTCTAAATTGATGTTGATTGTGTTTTATGGATGAAGCACCTATTGGTAATGATTTTGGGGGATTGAATTGTGGCAACTGTGGTTTCTTGATGCTATTTGAGAAAGTGCAGACTTAGATGTATGTTAGGATAGGGTTATGAAGATGAAGATGCAGGTGTAGCTCTTGATTTTTTTGTATTGAGTGGATCTGTATTTGATTTTTGTGTTGAAATTGAATGGATTCTTGTTTGATTTTTGTGTTGAATAGAGATTGAAGATGCTAAAAGCTTAAACAAGACCACAAATTAACTTCATTAAGTTTTAAATTAAACAAGTCGGGTAACCCGTAAGCCCGCAGGCTTTACCCGCTATGGGCGCGGGTTGATGAAACGATGACCCGTGAAGAATATCGGCCCGCAAGCTTGGGCTCGTGTTAAACCAAACCCGTGTAACCCGTAACAAGCCAGCCCTGGCCCGCCCATTTGCCAGCTCTAGCCTTGAAGCAGTACAATCTTTTATCTATGATAAACATTATGTGCTCCTCATCATTCTGTCGTTTATAGCCCGTCATAGCTTCTACCATTTTGTCCATGTGTGGAGGTGGATATATAACTATCTTTAGGGTACGCCTTGTTGAGGTTGGTAAAGTCGATACACACTCTGACATTTCTATTTTTTCTTCACTAATGCCACTATATTAGAAATCCAGACAGGGTATTGACACTTCTTGATGATTTTTGTTTCAAGTATTCCACCAATGTATGCATTGATTGCATTGTATAGCTTATCTGCAATCTTTCATTTTTTCTAATCTACTGGTTTTAACAGTGGGGTCACTACTCAAATTGTGACAAGCGACGGCTGGTTCGATATCCTGTGAGTTTTTTTTTTGATATTAGGTATCTCTTACCTAAATCAATAAGATTCTTTTGGATGCAGTTATCTGATTATACTGATTAATTTGATAGTTAAAGTAAAATCACTCTTATGACGACATGAACGTCAAATTAGATGAAACCTGAGAATTCGATTTAGTAATTCAAAAGATATATACTACTCATATCTAAAAGATTATACGTGATTTTATCATATTTAGATATTGTTTTTCATGGGGTAAGGTTAAACATAACGAAATACGTTGGTTTTAGATGTGACTTTTCGAGAAAAAGCTAAGTCGGTATTTTTTTCAACAGAAAACTTGTTTTTCAGCTGTACAAGTATTCATCAATAACTGAAAAATTGTAGATCTAATAGGAGTTAATCATTCTTTAAAGATACGACGAAAGCTTATTTAAGATATAATGAGATCACATTTTTTTGATGAGAATAACGTTTATTAAGTTAAATCACATGCATATTTACACATGAATGAGATCGAGATGATTAGATGAAGTCAAATCTATATGATTTAAAGTTATTATGCTTCAATTTACAGGTGATAATTCTAGGTCATGTTATTTTACACATGCTTGGAATCAAGATGACGTGATAAAGCTGGATCTATATGATTTACAACTATTATGTGATTTAATAATATATGAGTTAAGAATGATTATTATGTTTATATTAAGCATTATTTAGATTAGATCTAATTAGCGATTCAGCGCTTTCGATCAAAGCAAGAGACAACAGATGATTTAAACAAATCATACTCATATTTAGCTAAAAACAATGAAGACTAAGGCATTTTAAGGAACGCGTGATTGGGGAATAGTTAAACTAATTGGGGGATATAGTAAAAAGACAAAAACGGGATTTAAATAGTAAATCAAGGTCACCCTCTATCGGGTAGTTTATACAATTCCTAATATACCCCTCACTAATCATGTTTAGTGGTTAAATATAATTAGTTAAGTTAATAGATTAGTTTGATAATCATTAGAATAAATCATTATCATTGAATTTGTTGATGTAACAACATTAAATCAAGATATTTATGATCATGAAAATTTAGGTGAATAACCAACCCAGGAAAAACAAGCTGAACATACAAGTGCTCCAATTACTAATGTATAAGTATTAATGTATTTAAATTTGTTTTTTTTTTCCATTGAATTCACCATTGTTATGCTGAAAAAATCAGTATCGGCATGGTAAAAGTATGAATACCATGCTGGCAGGGACCAAATCGGCATGGTATTCATACTTTCACCATGTCGATACACAGTATCCCCCAATTTTGAAATTGTAAGTACACTGCCGACACAGAAATTTCATTATCGAGCATGTCGGTAGTAGTGCCGGCATGGTCGATCCCAAATGAACCGTGCCGGTTTGAGGACAAAAACATACAGAAAATCTGTCTGAAATAGCAAGTTTCGGCATGGTATTCATCCTAAAAACCATGACGACACTAGATATCGGCATGGTATTCATCCTAACAGCCATGCTGACACAAGATATCGGCATGGTATTCATCTTAAAAGCCATGCCGGCACAAAATATCGGCATGGTATTCATCTTAAAAGCCATGCCGGCACAAAAAATCGGTAGGGTATTCATCATGAACCCAATGCCGGGAGTGGATTGAAACTAAAACTGAAAGGTTTCAGTTTATGACTCTAACCCAAACGAAGTTTTAAAACAACAACAACACTTTAAATAAGATTGGGTATCACGTATCTTCTCAATGAAGTCATTTATTCTTCTTCTTCTTGCTTAACAACAATTCAAACCTATCTTTAAGAACTTGATAGGGTTTGATTTTTAGTTTTAAATTTTAATTTAGATGGAAGGGTATTAACCTAAAGGGTATTTTAGTATTTCTGCCCCCAAAAAACACCCCTTAGCGGACACTATTGGATGGGGATAGTAATTTATATCCCCCAATTAGTTTAACTATCCCCCAATCGCGCGTTCATTTTAAGCATAAAAAGGCTTATATTCATTCTTTTCAAATCATTAAATCATGTAAAGATGCAGATTTTCCTTAGAAAATTATTTCTCCTCCCAACCAAGGTTTATTAGTCATCAAAATTATGATCTATAAAGAGATTTAGATGATTAACCATAATTACGATGTATTAGCATGTGTAGCGCCAATGAAGATGCGTATTTCATATCCTGAGAGGGTGGAATCGTATATGTACGTACACAAAGATGTTTGTTGGTGATTTGGTTGTTGGATCGCGGATTAGATCTATTATAGTCCTAAGTTAGTGATCTCATTTAATACTAGTTAGGGTTTGATATTATCTTCTAAATAGAAAATGGATTATAATACAAAAAGATAATGGAGGACAGAGAATCACGAAAAGTGTAACTTTATTGATTAGAGTTTGTCTGGTACATTATACTTAGTTTACAAGATTAGCCTCTCTCTTATTTATACTAGCGTAGCTATCACGCATGAAGCATGTCTAGTTAGGAACTGCCTTAATCTAGTTTGAGATGACGTCATGATCCACTCAGACTTTACTTTCTTGCTAAGTAACTTCAACGACCTCGGTGTAGTTCTCCATTGAAGTCCCTACTCCAGGTCTCGAGCTCTTGGTCATGGCTTTCAACTGCTTCCTAGGTCTAGTCTTCGCTACGGGCAAGTAGTGACCATCAGGTCTTCGCACATACTAGAGACTTGTGTACCAGATCTCAATCTGGGCTCCGTCTCAACACTCAGCTCTTATGATCTTACAACTGTCAGTACTTGGTAGATGTTATATTTTGTCATCTACGAAGGGATGGAGTATGCTCTAGAAGAACTATGAATGGTCACCGGTAGCTTTAGTTGTAGTTTTATTTTCACAAGTAGCTTTTGTTTACTTTCTAACAGTAGCAAATTCGTTGTAATTTTTTATTTTCGTATGCAGTGGTTGTCTTACGCAATCAACCGAAGGGTCTTTTTATTAAAGATATAAAACAACTATCGGTTTCTTAAAAATAGTTAAGAGCGCATTTGGATGCACATCCAGTTTGGGAATAGAATTTCAAAGCGACTTCTAGAAGTTAAAAAACCAACTTTATGTAATAGCGCGTTTGGATACCAAAAGCAGAAGTGAGAAGCCAGGATATTTTGCTTCACAAAAAATCGACTTTTTTGCTTCTAGAATTCTGAAGTTTGAAACACAAACTAACTTCTTGCTTTCTGACTTCTAGAAGTCAAAAAATTATTTCTAGATGTGTATCCAAACGCGCTATAAAGCAAAATAGATTTGCTTCTAACTTCCGCTCCGAAGTTCGAAACGCACTACAAATGATCAGACGCTTTACCAAACCGTGAAACATACCTTATAACCCTCCCGTTTGCAACCACTAGACTAACCATTTCCAAGGTTCTCTTGGATAAACCCTTGGATATAGAAATCACAAGACTCGTTCTGAACACAAGCACACAAAAAAACGAAAAGGAACATTTTTCTCGCCGAAAATGTTACAAGTGCAATGGACAACTAGAACCATGCATTCCGAACGTAATGTCCGTACATGGACGCTTCCACATAGGCTACCACACTCATGCATAAATATTTTCCAACGGTCAATGGATCTGAACCACAGCCGTCTTTTAGCGGATGGACTTGGTCTAACGAGAACTAGGTCATGTCTGTAATCAACCAACCGTCCCTGTTGGCACAAGCGCAACCAGTTTCTCATGGGCCCACACAATAATGAGACGAACGCCATGGTGAATGATGATGACCTCAATTAAAATTGTTTCGAGTAGACACCGTCTAATTACCGGCATGATGCTTGCTAAATGTTAGCCACTCGGACCCAAAAAAAAAAAAACCCTGCTAAATGTTAGCTACTCATACCCAAAACTGGCGAGGGAATTAACAGTTTAAAACATAGTTAAAGTCCGCCAACTTGTGTTTTGGAGTGACCACTATTTCCATAGGATATGGATGAGTCGTATAAATTCAAACACCACAATATACCAAAAATTATATCGAAGTATCAAACAGGAAAACGGAATACAACTAGTCAAATCCAGTGCCCAGCTACCTGGAGCACAGAAGAAGAAAATAGGAGAGGTAAAGGTACGATGAGGACCGACACACTCAAGGTGGGGTAGATGCCATAGTCCCTGGACCTAATAAATAGAAATGAAGCCTAAAACAAACCAGATGCACCGAACAAGACAGATGGAAGCCTAACACAAACCAGGTGCGACCGTCTAAACACATGCAGTGTACTTGGGTAGATCCATACCTATGCACCCAACTAGATTCACTATTCAGGCCAATAACTAGGCCATAGAGGTGTTCTTGATGGCAACATAACTTCCAATCCAGCCCTGTTTTGTTTCCGGCTACACTTCTTGTTGCAAGTAATGTCTCTGTTTTAAATTCCTGAGAGAGATGTTACAGCTTTCCCATTACATAATACTCATACTAGTGTAATACATTTACTATGTTTACCCAGACAATACATTCCCAACGAAATCCCCTCGTCCTTTTCATTTCTGGAAGGTACTAAACAAGAAAGTTGCATAGTTAGAAATCAAGAGCAACATGAGTATTAGTAAGATGGAAAGTTGGGATCAACATTTTGTGCCCATGACTCTAATCCACCAACAATATCCTTGGCCGAACTAAAACCCATTTTGTGAAGGTAATCGACTGCTCTTTGTGAATCATTGCCTCTTCTACATACTACGTAAAGTGAAGCACTTGAGCTAGAATCAAGACCTTTGCGCTCTTTCTCATCTTTTAAAGCTGAAACAATTGTTGGCAGTTTTGCTTCTAATGTTGAGAGTGGAACATTTAACGAATTCGGGAGAGAAACGATATTGAAGTGGTGCGCAGGACGCACATCGACTAATATATGTGGTTCTCCATGAACAACTCTCTCTTTGTACTCTTTACTGCTTATTCTGGCATTCTCAAGGATCAGCTTCAGTTTCATGGGTGCCTATACTCGGTAACAAAGACAATGTTAATAGCCAGAAGGACAAAGTTAACAAGTCCAGAGATAGTGAACTTTCTGACCTAGCAAATAAGACCTCCAATATCTTTTACAATACAATCGAGGTCAACATTGTAAACAAAATATGGGCAAGTTCACACTAATTGGCAGTTGACAATATCAATAGAACATTACCGTGGACAATGGAGTTTGCGTAAACTTCTCATAGTCAAAATTTTGGAAAACCTGAGAGGTAAATTCTGCATTTTCTCCACAGGCTTCACAATGTAAAGATCTTCCTCTTAGCTTGACCTAAAAAGTATCAATAATTCAAACTTCCATCTTGTCCAAAAACTGAAATCACGCATAGTTTACAGAAGGAACTCTAAGATGCAAGGGAAAGGAACATACAATACGGATTTTTGCTGATAGTGCATCAAAGAGAAGCATCCGGCCTGACAGGGGTTCACCAACATCACTTGCAACCTTTAAAGCCTCTAGAGCTTGAAGGCAGCCAATGACACCCGGGACTCCATAAACAAAGTAGAAAGAAGAGGAAATGTTAGTATTAGGCGACAACGTTATGTAATCGTTGATCTAACTACCGGAAATTGTGTGCTTGTACTTGAATAAATTTTATTGGTGTTTCTTTTGAAAACCACCTAGTAGAATATTTTTGTAGATAAGTAAATACATCCCTGCAGGAGTCTATGGACTAACAGATACCAGTAACTTACCTACTCCTAGAACCCCACTGTCTGAGCATCTCTGACAAGCAGTTGATGGGGGTGGTGCTGGAAATAAGCATCTATAGCATGGACCTCCATTGTAATTGTAAATAGTGAGCTACAAATACAAACAGTGTAAATACTAGTGAACTCTTCAAAAATCAAAAGTCAAATCCACAATTTACAAAAGAATGGATATGGCATTACCTGCCCTTCCAATCCTACAGCAGCACCTGAGATCAGAGGCTGCCAAAAGAAAATATAAAGAAGATTTATGAGGTAAGGAAAGTGAATATGAGATCCTATGTCCAGGTAACAGTTGAAATGAGCAAGTTGTTGACATCTTAAGCTGGCATAATGAGCAGGTGGAACCTGAACCTCTCATTCTAACAAACTTAATTCTCTGACTTACCTTTCCCAACACAACACAGCAATCATTGATCATATACCGGCTCGGAGCATTGTCTGTAGCATCTACAACTATATCATATCTAGGAAATACATAGTCAAGGAAATCATAACTCAAAAAAACATCATTGATTCATCAAAAAGTGTAAACATGCTAGACAAAAAGATGCATTATCGCAAGCAATGTGTGTACATATGCACATGTTCAGAGGATACTTGCTCATAATTTCCAAAGCATTGGATGTCCTAAACGCTTCTTTGTATTCCTCTATCTGAATAGTGGAATTAATCCTGGGAACAGAGAACCGTATTAGACGAGTATCATCCACAGTAATGTTCTATTTTTCGTAGGTAAAAAGAAACTCATAAACAGATGTTGTGAGTAAAGAATTTGGATTCATACGCCCAACAAGCAGCAGCAGCAGATTTCACTTTTGACTGACCAATATATGCTTCAGCATGGATGATCTGCATAACAATTTGAATCCCATTTACATCAACCATCACAAGTACAACAAATCAATCAACTAACCGAAAATATCAAACTACATACACCCTAAAAATGCTAAAGTGAAGTTGTTTAGGTTTCATAGGATGGTATTGATTAGTATTTTGGGTGACAAAGCCAGCATATTTTCACCTTTCAGAAATACTCCATCAACGATTACATGTTGCTTAATTTAGATACATACCTGCCGATGCAGATTATTAAGCTCAACGACATCATGATCTACAATACCCAAACGGCCTAAGCAAACCAGACAAACAAACAAAAGGAACACAGCAATCAGAAAACTGAAGTGCAAGATACAGTGTTTCAATAACTGTGCTCTGATACAAGGAATACTCGAATTGCAAGGCAGGTGAACATTGTTCTCCAAAATAGAAACATTACCAATTCCACAAGCTGCAAGATATAGCAAGGCAGGTGAACCCAACCCTCCAGCTCCAATCACCAAAATCGATGATTTCAAAAGATTAGACTGACCTACAATCAGCCACGTAGTTTCAGTTATAAAAGCGAGAAATTGTATACCAATAGACAAGTGGGGCAGAAGAAAATCACTCGGAACTCAGTACTAACCTTTTACTCCAAAATTAGGAAGCAACAGATGACGGCTGTACCTATAAATCATATCTGAAGACAACCCATGTTCTGAATTTGAACCTAAGTTCAATAATGAATTAGGACAAGAACTAGAATCACTTTCTTTAGTAGCAATATCATTACTAAGTTGAGCTTCTAAAATTGATATTCTGTTTTCTATAACTTTCTTCTCAGCTTTCAATTTCTCAAGTTCTTGATGTATGAGTGATGAAGATGAGTCCATTACTGCAGAAACGAAGTTAAATTGATTACTACTCTTAATCAAGATTGATATGCAAAACCCTAAAATTTGTGATTCGCGAAGGGGTTTTGATTTCTTTCACTTGGACCGTGGTCTCCATTATTAACCCTTAGATCTGATGATTTTTAATGTCCAAGATAGACGGTTAAGATTTCGGAATGGTCATCATATCATACAACACTTTTATGCAGTTGTACTGTTACAACCTCAATTCACAGCACATGGGGGGACCAGATAATAATAATGCTGGTCCTTCTCTTCGGGAACTTTTGTCATTTTTTTAAAATTAAAGCAAGTTACAGTGTAAGATTTTGTTTCTGGAAAGAAACAACAGTCAATGAGGAGATTAAGCAACGGCCCAACAGTAGCTACTGAAAGTGTTCTACAACATTCTCATGTGTGACCTGATGAAACGACTTGAATGATTTGCCATTTGCTTTCAAAAGAAAACATACGACTTGAAATATTATTTCAAGTCTCGCTCAACGTATAGACTATAGACCCAAATTTGCAGTCGTATCTTAAATACCATTAAACATGGGGATTAAACATGCTGATGACATATATAAGGCACTTATCTCCCTAAGCTCGTGCTACTACTTCATCATATCTTAATTGCTCAGTTCAATCCCTATTCCAGAGAAAAGGAGAAGCTACTCGGAGACCGACGTAGAAACTAATTAACGAAGAAAGCCTGCAGCTATCTACGTACCCATATCGAATGGGCATATATTGAACTGCTATGTAGGTAACGTAGCCAAACTATGTCATCACGGTAAATCATGGCTGACGGCTCCATCTACTTGTTACTGTAACTTTGTGTTTTATGGACATTTTTATTTTGTCCAGCAAACAAAACACGCCAACTTTGTGTTTTATGGACACTTTTATTTTGTTCAGCAAACAAAAACGCCGGCATAACTCAAGGTTGATGATGAATACTCTAAACATATATAACCTCGACACTTACATAAATATGGCTTCTTCCAGCTACTTACGGTGATTATCTCGTCTCAGAGGAATAGGGATACATATGCAAAACAGCAGCAACTATTTTAATACTTGCTGATGGATAGCTACATACTTGCATTCGTCACTAGCATCTATATTAATATATAAAATTAGTATTCTCATTATCCCATTGATATATATATATATATATATAGCTTTAAAATAAAACTTGTAAAACAACATTCATACTTAACCAGTGTCGATAGTAAAGCAGCCAAATGCATAAAATCCAGATTAGGAGTAGTTGCTTATAGTAGTGTAGTTTTAAATACCAAATAAAATGGATCGTACTTGATAATACCTTATAAATTATTATAATATAGTCTATAAGAAATATGATCATCATTATTATAGATGATCACATCAACGATGATGGTGCACACGAGTAGTCGATAGAGAAAGGATTTGGCGTCATGAGGTTATCAATATAGTATTGATGACTTGGGTGCATATGAGCTGCATCCATCACAACAAACTGCATGTCTTCTGACGGTTTCCAGTGACGCTTCCTTTGATTTATGAACCAGTTGTTTATCTGCTTTTGATCAAGCCCTGTCGACTCTGCCAATGCTAATTTCTGCGTCTCCTGAACACCATGCAAGGGTTTGCACACACTATATTAACACAATGTAAATGATGGAAATTGGAGAGAAAAATCTTATTGGACTGATCTATGTGGAATTTGGTGCTAGCTAATGTTGTGGTAAAATAAAAGAAGATTCTCAAGTCGTCAAGGAATGGACAAAGAAACATACCGATGGGTAGGGCCACTTATAATATCTAGTCCACCAATCCATCAACTGTTGCCTTGCGTCCTTGGGTAGTTTCCCTTTCTTTCTCTTCTTCAAAAACTCCTGCTTTAGACTGCCGAGGTATCCGCTATACTTGCGCAAAAGCTGAATTTTCAATTCTTTGTCATCTGCTTGAGGATCTATGAAGTTCTCACTAGCATCAAAATCTTCCTCGGATGATTCATTATTTTGACCTGCATTTGTTCATCATTTTAACAACTTTATGCTAATCAAACAGGTAAACAAGCTGATAACCAACATAAAGCAAAAAACTATTTGTATGCTAATCAAACACATATATGATCCAGCTGGCTGGAAAAACTAGATACTAAGATGTAATGTGCATCACAAAGTCATTATTTCAGGGCTAGACATATAGCGAAAAGAAGCAGTTCTCTCTCCAGCAAAAAATAAATTAGACATGCACAAAGATAATCTCTTTCATCAAATTCGTAATTAGGTGCCCATACAGAAGCCCCTTGAAACTGAATCAGTACAAAGACGAAGAAATGATCATATATATTTATCGTGTCATTCCCAATTAATCTCATGTGAGTAAATTATTCATAATACTTGTTATAAAGTTATGTTCTAGAGCCTCAGCAATCCCATGTGAGTAAATTATTCATAATACTTGTTATAAAGTTATGTTCTAGAGCCTCAGCTCCAGTTAGACCCGACAAATAATTCTTCAATCAATCAGATAGTTTTTATCTTTGTTGATTGTAATTTAATTATTGAGTCGCACCACATGCAGAGATAAGGAATTCTTAGCGCCTTTTCATTGTTATAATTTCCTGAATCCTTCGCTAGCATTCAACTCCCTGCGCAGACTGGCATTCTATTTCAGTGTTTAAAAACAACAAGATGAGTGATAACATCAAACTACTTCAAAAACAGTCATGCTCAAGATAAACCAAAGGCAACCAAATATCATTAACACTCCCTGCAATCTCATCAGAGAATGCAAACAAATTTATTTAGTCATGAGATATGCTAAGTGACAACCAGATTTGATCGACTAGGTTCTAACCCTATCATAATAATAAATGGAGTCATTATAGTAGTATTGGATAAATATACTATGAATGAGTACAAGAACTACACTTCAATCAATATCTTTTAAAATAACCAAACCCTAGATAGCCTTTACAGTTTGGATTTACATACATAAACTATAAATATTTCCATTCCTGTGAACTAAAACTGTCTGCTAGGTTCAACTGAACCAGATCTGAAGATGTTATAAAAAGCAAGAGAAAAATCCTTTTGGTTCTAGAAAGATGAAATGAGATTCTCCTGACTTCTCTCTCCCCTCTCTTTCAATCACTCTCACAATAAAAACAAGGAACAAATGTACTAACCAAGCTGTGATGTATGACCACAATGTCTTGAATATGAAAACAAGAAAACAAGCATGAATTCAGGTAGATCAACATATTGGTTAGAACTAGGAGTAACTTAAACACTACATAAATTAACACAAGCTAATAATCAGTTTAAGATGATTTTTCACCAGAATGATGATCCGAAGAAGTAGAAATGGTAAGGTTTTTCAACTGAGCTTCAATATTAGAGATGAAAATCATGGCTTCTTTGAAAGGTTTGGTAAGTTCTTGTTCATATTTTGAAAGCATCTCACAGTAAGCTTCCATGAACTGATCAAGACCTGGATCTTCTCCTAAGGATCCAAGACCACCACTGCTACTGCTACTCATCCTGCTCTCCTCTGATGCAAATATTTCCTCCAACTTTTTGACCACTTCAGCTGGTGCTCCAATCTGCAATAGTACGTAGAAGTCATTTTCTCTATCGTCAGATCAAAGATCCATCCATAAAGAGTGACATATAATTTAGGTTAAAAGGAGGCCAGAGAGAGGAATGGTCATCTGGGGTTGTTGGAAAGGTAGTAATCAATCTTAGTTAAGGTTTACAGATTGTGTGGAATACCTTCTGACAGTTGATGTAGGCAGTTAAGAGACGAAGGTAGTGAGGATGAGCCATGATCTTGGCTCTTTTGAAAGAACTACTACTATTGGTGTTGTCATGCTGCTTATCAATGTTGTTGTGCTTCATCATGAAGTAATAGCCCGCTGCTGCGTGTTTGTCATTGTCATTGTCATGATCACCATACATCTGATGATGATGATGATAATAAGAAGATCCTAAGTTTTGGTTGTTGTTATTTGAAGAGAGAGGAAGAAACAGAGTGTTGTTGTTGTTAACCATTTCTGAAGAATTAGGTTGATGGTGATGAGGTGGAGGAGCCATCACCATCAACATAGATGGAAGACCATTACCACCACCACCACCAGTACTCATGTTATTTCCTCTAAAACTCATCAAACTGGCAGCTGTTGCACCATGATGATCACTGCTACTTCTTCCACCACTTCCCTCCATTTTTATATCTCTCTCTTCTCTCTCAAACTATTTCTATGAAAATATGATCTTGTTTCTCTCTCTCCTTTTCTTGGTGTGAAAAATAGGGTCTCCCGGATTTTACGCCAAGAACTTTATCAGAATTTTTTTTTGTTTTGTTTGTTTACATCAAAATCCTAGAGAAGAAATTGTAGTACTTGTTGTTTCTTCTGATTGGCTCGTCTCTCTAAAGACAAGATTCATCAATTAAACTTCCATTAGAGATGGGGGTATTTCCCTTTATCTCTCCGGCTCTCCCTCTCAATACACACCCTCCACAAGGCTTTTAAGTAAAAAGAAACTCTTTAATTCACTGTTGAATTGTGCTTGTCTGAAAGAGGGATGATCAGTGAATGATAAAGATTGTAGATAGATTTAGAGAGAGAGTGAAAGTATAGTATGGTCAATAGTGCACGCAGTGTCTCGCGAAGGGTGCAAGCAAGCACTGTGTGCAGGAACTAAAACCAGGATATAAATGCAGGCCTATATATCCTAAGGTAGCTCAAGTGAAAAGTTTTCCTTCCCAATAAACCAAACCCTAGCTCTACCTACAGTTAACGCTTAATTTATTTCTTGTAAAACTAGTTCTTTATAAAAACTGGCGGACTATTTGATACATATTTGGTGGTAGACACTAGTAGAGACCAGAGAGTAGTGGTACAAAATGGCATAATAGCACAGCAACTGAGAAGGTATCATCTGACAGGGGTTTTGATAGCCATCAGTCTCATTCATTCATCATTTTCTCCTTGTTGGGTCTTGTGTTTCTCTCTCTAGTCTTTACTCTAAGCTACACTCTATACTAGATTATAATAATTGATAAGATCTGCATACTTACTTTAAATCTCCGTTAAATCTTGAAGCTTGGGTTTTATACCGAGTCTTCTATGAGAATAGTTCTATATATAACTCCAGCAATGCTGCTAATGGGGTGGGATTGGTACACCTCTGAGTAAAATGGGACCTTAGGTTTTATTCATATATCCACCGGAAATAATTTAATTAATTAGCTGATTATAGGTCGTGTTTAGCAGCTTGCACAGCATGGTTTGCCATGTCGAGTATCGACTAGTTTTAGTGCTTAATTATCGTTGGTGCTTTTATAAGCTTGGCTCTTTTCTCTTCTCTAGTTTACAATACTTAGGCTCTAGTCTACTACAACGAGCCATAAAAATTGTATGTTAGATGTGGTTTTTGATTTTGAGTTTTCATGACTCCTAGCATTTTCTAACATGATTAATTGACAAGATATTAGTGTTGTGAAATAGAGAAAGGGAGAAGAAGACACAGAAATAGAGGGGAAAAGGGGAGAGATTAGAGGGGGAAAAGGAGAAATTCTATTCATCAGTACCATAGAGAAACATTAGAGTCTCAATTTATAGGGCAAGACACAAGGGCATCCCAATAATAAATGAGATTTATCCTAGATATTCTTAACATAATTACACGTTTATAACACTCCCCCTATGACATTGTGTCTAAGTTAATTGCCTCGTTAAAACCTTGTCAGGAAACCCCAAAAAGAAAAAACCTGATCGAAGGAAAAATAGTATAATTCTGAGTAAACTTAGAACGGAGCTGGACATGTATATGTTGCCTCATTAAAACCTTAACCAGGAAAAACCCAGTGGGACAAAACCTTGACGAAGGAAAAAGAGTACAACATGATAGTCCAGTAAAATACCTTTTACTATGATGCTCCCCCTGATAAGTAATTCAGTTGAATCTTGGCTTGCAAATCTTCGAGTTGAGACTTCCCAATTTTGACGAACGAATTTCTTGAATGTAGAAAATTGTTGTTATTTTGTGAAGCAAAATTGCTAGTTGATGAAGTCTTCTTTTATGTTAATCTTCTAATAGTAGTGTTCTCGAGTCTTCATGCTTCTTTAAATACATTGAGGACTTGTGTCTTGGATTGCTAGTTTCTCAGAGATGATTTGCAAAAGTATTTGATGTAGTCTCTTCAACAAAAGGGCCAAGATGTAGATACAGTACCAAAAGTGAATAAAATTGTATTTGTGGTCATGCCTTATGTGGATCAGAATGACATCCAAATTCCTAAAGGTTCTTATGTTGACTTGGGCTAACAAAAAGACCTAGTTAATGGTGTGAATCCACCTAACCAAAATTTGATACAACTCCTCCTTGGATGACCACCATGTTGAATTAATTTGCCTCACCAAAACCTTGCCAGCAAAACCCAATGGGGAAAAAATTTGGACGAAGGAAAATGAGCACAAATATCAACATTTTGAAAGAAAATTAAACGTCAACAAGATGCTTCCTCGTTAAAACCTTGTCAGGAAAATCACATGAGACAAAACCTGAAACGAAGGGAAAATAGTACAACTTTTGACATAAATATGGATGCTAACTTCAACTATATATGAGTATTATTAAAAGCACCAAAATCATAACTATAGTCTATATTATAGACAAGTTTAAGCAAGCATAATATTTTACTGCAGAATTAAGAAAATTAATATTTATGTTGCCAAAGCGTGGATTTTTGTGTGTTTTAAGGACTGCATCAAGAAACCTATAACGTTGATATCATCAACTAATTAATCCGGATTTTTTGTTCTGTACCAAATTTCTAAAAAAAAAAACACATAAAGGATTGTTGAACCTGATATAGTCGAGTCAGGTGGCTGCCTATAATTTGAATCCTATAAGGATTACAAATTGAATGTGTTCTCCGAGCACATTTCTTGTATGAATGCAATAAGAGTCTTTCAAGACTACCACACAAATGCATTATATAAGAAGAACAAAATGTTAATGAACCAATCCTAGGGTTTGAACATATAACCCCAAATCGATCTTAAAAACGATTTATTTCTCTTAATACGCAATATGACTAACACCAACATGTAATTTTCAGTCTTGGAAATTTTAAGGTGTCAAGTCTAGCTAGGATCCTTATACTGCGTCAATTGAGAAATTATAATAATCCAATCTAATTTTGATTACATGCCAACCAATCACACAGTCGATATTCCTTTGCAAAGGGGTTAATAACCACCATCTTTATTATTTTAGTAGCTACTGTAATATTCGACAACAAAATTAGCTTACCACGATCCCACACAATTCTCAAGTGTATGCATATCATGAAGAATTCACAAAATTACTGGTACCATCGCTCGCAGGCATTATAATCTCCCCATCTTCCAGTGAGGAGATATGAAATATGAGAATGTGGATTATTTTGATAGACTATATTGGAGCACTTTGTAGCCTCTTATAAAATGATATGTTTATTATAGATGTGACTGGATTTGCCTTCCAAGAGGCATAAGCTTATTAAAAGCATAATGAAATATTTTCGCGCCTTATTTGAGATGGCAGACTTTTTCTATTTGATCATGACGGGAAAAAAATATATCTTTTTAAGTTAATGGACACAAACTTCTAGTGGTGTATAATCTCCCCCTGATTATGGCGGAAATATTTTCATGTCATATACGAAAACTTCAAGTTTCGTAGAGTCTTATCCGATTAATTCGAGACATATACTCATTATGAAATATGTCTTTCGGCATAAAAAAAAATGTAGTCTAAATCAACATAAATATTTACCATCAACCATGGATTACTTTTGGCACAAAAATAAAATAAAATAAAAATGATATGTCAAAACCAAAAGCATTGGAAATATGCAAACAAATCTCCAATAACTACGTGACCTCAAGGGCCAACGAGATAATGATTTAGATTGAAGTTATGGAAACTCTCTTTATCAAAAGAAAATTAAATCAAGATCAATATAGTCACTACAAGGACTAATGATATTGGCTAACAAGCCGGGTGCACCCATTGATCTTTAATGTCCAACCGTATTCCAACATCAAGTTGAACGGTCTCAATTTTGGAGATTATTACGGCGAGGAAAGATAAAAATTGCTCAATATCCCTCGAGAATGCAGCAATTCCGTGTTTCGTCGGCGTTTGCAATTGAAAATACCATAACGATATTTTATCCCTTTAGGATCGATGGGAAAAACTTAATTTAGTTGGCTTATATGTTTCTTCTTAAGAAAGATAAAGAAATCATTTGCGTTAGAAATAGAAAAATCCATCGTTTCCGGTAAGAAATAGAAACCTACGGTATTGGTAGAAAGAACCAAATTATATTGGTATCTCATATAAGCGATAGAGAAAACCAACACCAGTTCGTTTGAACGATTCATGAAAATCGTGTCGACGAAGAAAGAAAAAAAAATGTTGTCATGTTAGCCATCGCATAGGGATAATCCACTTTGTGGTTAAATAGATGGTTTCTTGTAAAGGAATAGAAACCAGATAAAAAAAATCACATGATCTTTACCCAATGGACGAAGATACCAAACTTGATTGGTCGTAGGTTTTTTCAACCATGCATATGATTAATAATCGTAAAGATAATTAAATTGCGATAACACCGGATTTTGGTGATTACAGTTTCATTAAAAGAATAGAAACTGTAAACCCTTTTGATGGATTTGTTTTTCTTTCTCTATGAAGAAAAGAAAATTAGAGAAGAAAGAAAACACCAATTTTTGGTGACTACAGTTTCATTAGGAGAATAGAAACGATAAACCATCTTTCAATAGATTTTTTTTTCTTTTTCACTATAGGAAAAAATTAGATAAGAAGGGAAGATTGAACTTATTTGGTAAGATGATACCCATGTCCCATAAACTATGGGATACACCTTGATGCATGAAAAGAAAAAGCATCATCTCCCATTAACGGTGGTCATTGAATAAAGAAAGAAAAATAATGCTTAATTAATCAATTGATTAATATAACAACATTAAAAATAAAAAACGGAAAGGAAAAAGAAAAACTAATTAATTTACTACTTGTCTTTTTTTATCTGTCCTAATTTCTATTTTGGTCTGTCTTTTTTTATCTGTCCGACATATTTTCCCCTTAAACTATCAAATATACCCTTTATTTTTTATAATCTTGAAATAATTTTTAATATAAACTTAATTCAAAATCTTAAATATTATCACGATATATATGTATTCAATATCTTTGTATTAATTGTCATTCCTTTTTTAAATAAAAACATTTATGGATAGTTATAAAATTCTTAATAAAACTTTTACTTATTCTTACATAATTTTAGTTTTGGAAGTAATATAACATTAAATAGGGTTAGTCATGACATTTTATAGGATTTCCTTAATATTTTGACAAAATCAATTAGGATCGATAATTAAAGACGGAGGGAATATATAATAATGGGCAGTTCCTTGCCACGGTCTGTTTCTCATTCTCGTACCACTGTCTGAGATGGGTGGAATCTACATAAGGACAAAATACAAGTTAGCAGTAAGAATCAGACAAAAAAACCAATATATAAGGGTAAGAAATAATTCTCCATATCGTGTTCATATTTTTATGATCTAAAGTTTGGCCCGTCCGATCCCACCATACAGAGGAGAAGACACAAAAAATAGAGGGGGAAAAGGGAGAGAGAAATTATATTCATCAGTACGATAGACAAACATTAGAGTCTCTATTTATAGGTCTAGACACAAGGACATCCCAATAACAAACGAGATTTATCCTACATATTATTAACATAACTGTTATACGTTTATAATAATTAATACTTATTCATAATGATCAATTTTTCTAATAAGTATAATTATTACCTAATTTCTATGAAGTTAATTGATTTTTTTATCATAATTTTATTTTTTTACGAAAATCAAATCTTTATTTAATTTTCCTTGTTGGTGGTAGGTAATTTTATATTTGTTAGTATTGTTATCGAGCAAAGGTATTATTTTTTAATTTAGTTATTGATCGATCAGTATTTATTTATTTACTAAGAATAAAAATGGTGATTATTTGGTAATGATATGACACTCACGCAATTGAGATTTCTGTATTTGAGTGATGTCAGTTATGATCATATTGTTTTTCTAATGATTATAGAGCATTGCTAGACACACCGAATATAGGACGGAGGAATTCACTTTGGGGAAATCCGACGGTCTCCAGCAGCTTCTCAACATTGGGATTAGAGCCATGGAAGTGGATCCACTTTTCTTTATCTAGAGAAATTTTTGATGGGGGCGAAATCCGAATGGGGCATGAGAGGCAAATGATATGATGACACATGTCTTTGATTCTTATGAATTCTGTTTTCAAAAATATAAAATAAATGTATTTTTGGAGAGAAAATTTGTTTTCTTAATTGTTGTGGTATTTTTGGAAACAGAATTCATGGGAGTCAACATATCATTTGTCCCCCATGCCCCATTCGGATTTCGCCCCCATCAAAAAATTTCTCCTTTGTCTTTACCGATGCATTCTTCAGTGCTTAATCCGAAGTGTATCTATCATTTTCGATGATTATATCACTTGATAGAAAACCAATGGTATGAAAATCGGCAACAAATTTTTGTGTTTCCGGAGCTGATCAATATCTTTTCTTTTAGACAATCGGTTCTCTATAAATTATTGAATGACTAAGAATATAATATGATCGGTAAATTTTCATAATTTTACGCTTGCCATCTTTAGGAAGCTTTAGAAAAAGAATGAATAGTCGTGAATCATCAATCATCCATGTATTTTATGGGTTTTGGAAATGAATACAAATTCGATCATATAATTTTTCTCAAATGATTAAAAAATTAATCGAGCGTCTGTAGTTGGGGATTGATGTATTTAAATACTATCTTGTCAAATTAAACCATTTAATGGTATGGCATGAATTTGCATTTGTATATATTTGTTAATTTTTGAATTTTTACCATTTCCGTCTTGTCCTGATACAATTTTTCCGGAAAATTGATAATGATTAATATCCATTTATAATATGGATAAATAATTCTCACATAGATTAGAATTTGTGTATTCATGTGACTTGATTATGTTATCCGCCTTGTAAACATGTAATGACACAATCTCCCACCAATATTTTTCCCATTTATGGCATACTTATCCATTACAATTATCCATCGGTGTAATATGTCAACCGGCATTGATACGGTCATCCGGCAGCAGCTTACCGGGAGGTATTCCCATTCCTGGATTATTCCCGTTCGAGAACACTTAACTGCAGAGCTTTTACCCAACTCTAGAACTAATTGTGCTGAAAAGGCCTCAATGTTTGTTTAGTGTATATCATTCTGTATATTCCATTCGGCCAACCAATACCGAATAATGGGTGTTACAATCTCATCCCTTAGATTGGAGCCGTCAGGGTTTCAGAATATACAAGCCCATATCTCCGACGATCCCTGCTACTCATGAGGCCAATGCTTGACCCAACCGTCCAGCGTACTCTCTCACCCTTGACAGGTGACCTATTGTCGGTTCTGATGCCATTTGTAATGAACTGACCCCTCGTTGATATTGTCCAACTTAGCCACTGCGGTTATCTGTCAGTGTGGGGTTTCCAACTGCAATTGCTGCAATCACCAATGTGGAGATCACCCATCTATGAACCGGAAGCAGTTTCCTAGGAGGTCACCCATTCCTAGATTACTTTCACCCCGAGTACGCTTAACTATGAAGCTTTTGGCCAACTCTGGAATCATTTGTGATAAGAAAGCTTCGGTGTCTGTTCGGGGAATATTATTCCTTATATTCCATTCTGCCAACTACTATCAAATAAAGGAAGATATATATGTATATATATATAGTTGGCAATGGGATAATGGTCACATAAATTCGAGTTTATGTGTTTTCTCGATTGACATAATTTTGATCATTATAAAAGTCCTCAAAATGATTAAGAGACCAATTTCTAAATTAAGTGATATATCCGCATCATTATACTATGAGGAATTCGGTTTAATTGAGTGAAATATCCACATAATTTAATTTCTAAATTGAGTCCGCAAATATTGTTTTACACTTTGTGAACTGTGAGGAATTCGGTAGTTACTGAACTACAATTTGTTTGATGGTTCGTGGACTATATTGGTTAAACTTATGAGCTATAATATGCACAGTTGTTAATTGACAAGTTCGTGTCTGTGCATTCTTCTTTGTATTACAAGGCAATCTTTTCACACGATTAATGGTCTTTCCTTTCTTTGAACCATGTTATTGTGAGTAGGCTAATTCTTTTTCTATTGAGTATAAATAAACTTTAGAAGTACATTTCTTTTGAAACTATGGTTTCGTTCTTACGTCTTCTATCAAGGAGAAACACTCTATTGTTAGAATATCCTAACTAAGGAAATAAGTCTTACTGGGACCAAAGTAAAAATTTATTCTAAGAAGTAAGGGATACTTGGGATCAAAGTAATTCGTTAACATGAAAAACTACTTCACGAACTTTCTTTTAATGTAGGTAATAGTTGGTTGAACTTTAAAAAGCCTATCCTTAATCCTGATTATAAACAAATAACTCTCTGCAACTAAGATTCTCAATCCTTGCATGTTGTGCATCTTGTTGGTGAAAGAGTCTTCCTTCATAGATCTAAGCTTCAATGATAAGCATAATTCGGTTATGACTTTTGAAGACTTCACTTGAATTCATGAAGCCCGATCAGCCTATCTTTTACCTGATAGATCTTAATTTTTTATACAGAATCTTATCTTGATTATGTAATTCTAATGGTCTGTGTCTTCTGTTGAACAGTCATTCAAGAACTATAAATTAAGGAATAAGATTGATAAAGACTATAAGGATTTTTACGTCTTTGACCTTATTAGTTTCATAAAATTAAGATTTTAATTTGATATAGATAGATCTTGTGAGCTATAATCAATTAGACATCTCTATAAACTTTTGAAGAGATTAAGCCTAATTGTTTGAGGTTTGGTTGTTATGTTTTTTACCTGTATGTACCTAAAGCAAATGAAATATCTTAAGAAAATCCAATAAGTGTCATGTTGGAGACAGGGTAGCAGTAGTTTTCAGGAAGGATTATGGAACAATCTTTGGCCTCTAAATGATGTCATCTATGGGAATCAAATGTGTAGGGTCTTGCGAGGTACAATAAAGTAAGGAATATGATTGCAGTTGAATAGCTTGGAGGGTATATTCTGTCTCAACTAATTCCAATTTGAGGTCTGATAGTAGGTTTTATATTGTCTTCCGATTTGTTTAATACAGTACGATGTTCAAACTAGACGAGGTCTAGATGTTTTACTGCTAGATTTCATGTAACAAAATTATGGTATCTTGTGTTATTTATCTTCCATATTAAACTGTTTATTTTTGTAATTCAAATATCACTAGTATTTCAATCAACCCAGATAGTTTTTTAGACGTGTTACAAGACTTGTTCTTATTGACTTCGGATCTTGAAATATAAATCATACAAGACTTTGTCTTGATGGAATTCGGATATTAAGGGTTCAAGTACACACTAGGTTGACCTTGTTCATGCAATCATGAATAAGGATCTTGTTTGTTAAAGAACTAAACATACTGATTGTATAGGGATTGTTTGTACAGGTATACGAACAATAAAGTTGGTAGTGTACTAGGTTACTTTCTTTTTCGGTTATACTACGGATCAATAGCATTCACATAAATTGAAATTTATCTATTTTCTGAACATAATTTTGATCAATAATTATTATTTTTTGAATAATCAAAGCTCGTGATATGTACCATTTTTTTTATGGATCAATAATGTTCACAAAAATTAGAATTTATATGGTGGTGGTGAAAATGTGTTCGCTAATACAGTTTTATAAAACCGATCCGAATATATTGGGTTTTAGATATCTTCATATCCTTGTAAATTGTTACTTAATTTTAAGCTTTAATTATATTTTTATTTTTTCTTTCTTTATTTGACATAATGCCAAATATTACACTTGGATAATAGTGCATCATATAACATAAACTGTTAGTGAAAACACTGGGGGTACCAAAATACACCACCAACTTTTTCTTAGGAAATCTGTATGGACAAACTTAAACATAATTCTGGGAGTTCAACTTAATGAATCTCAATCAAGGAATAGTATATAGAGTTATATCTCTTTCTCTCACAATCATAAAGTTTACAGAGACTAGTCCGTGAACCTGATTCTCGTGTGAGACTACTTGGGTGATTCCAAAGATCAATTTCCAATTAATCAATCAATTCGTATCCAACAAACAAGGATGGATGTATCTACTTTGATTGATTTTACGTACAACCTGTGATATTTCAATTATAAAGATAAACAATATAATGCGGAAAAGAAACAGAGACACCAGAAGTTTTGTTAACGAGGAAACCGCAAATGCATGACCTAGTCCAGATTGAACACCAAACTGTATTAATTAAGTCGCCGCTAGAGATACTAGCCTACAACCAATTAACTTCGGACTGAAATGTAGTTGAGATCGAATTAAACCCTCACAGCAATTCAGTTGTAGTTGCGCTCCTTACACCTCTTGAATCCCAGCAGGACTCTGAGCAAATGATTCCCTTAGCTGATGTCCTTTATAGCCTAAGAGTTACTTCAACTCAATTGAAGACTTTAAACCAATCTGCCTCCCACAGATAAGCATATATGTGTGATTTCCTTTTTGATCATTGATCAAGGTGAGACTGGAAATCGATAGCAATAGTCAAAGTCTAACTAACCTCAAAATACGGACATATGCTACCTGAAGTGCAGCCTAGATTATTATTCACCTCACAAGTATTAAACTTGTGGATTCAACAAAGTCTGAGACGAAGAGAACTTTGATGATTTCTATCTTGATTAATTGAAAAAGGGGGAGATTGTTAGAGCACTGCTAGGTCGAACTCCCAACCGTTGCTATCTCAAGCTTGTTTGTCAATATTAGTGATCAAAACTATAAGTCTTGATTTCTAGTCTACTTATAGTGATGTCTCGGACTAAGATAGATTGTGTAGTTGAGCATTAGACTTCACGGCGATCATCAATTGAAGACGAAAAACTACTAAGGCGAGCTTGTGGAACTTCATCAACAAAAGGTATGTGGAGACTAAAACTCATCTATCACTTGGAAAGTCTATTTCTACTCTATCTCCTATATTGAGACAAAAGTCGTATTACTATATGGTTTTCGATTATGCACATTTGAGATTTCGAGCTGAGTTTAACTCGCTTACATATTTCTCGAAATATGTGTTAGTAAGCTTTCGCTTCAACCAAGTTCATCTTATATTCTTGACGAAAGTCAAAAGATGATCATGTGAAAATCGCCGAGTAACATCTTACATGGTTTGTGTGATACAATCATTTGGTGTAGACTTGGAATGTTTCGTTATGATTATTTCAATAACTTGAAAATTGCTTTGATGCTAATAGTGTGTGAAAACGGCTATTGTCATCCTCTAAGAATGTTTCAATGATTGAAATAGAGTTTAGAACACTTAACCAACATTGGATTATAAACATGTTGTGCACTCTTGCATATATGTGATCCATGTCCGGGAACCATAGTATGCATACCCGTATGCGTACCTTTTGGTTTGAGAAGTCCGGGAACCTAAGTATGCATACTGGCGTAGGTTTGTGGTCGGAATTTTCGGCTGGGTTTGGAGGTATGCGTACCCGTTCGCATACTGGCGAAAACCAAACTTGGTCCGGCTATTCAAGTATGCTTACCCGTTTGCATACTTGAATGGTTAAAGTTCTAAAATCGGTTTTGTTGTGAACAAATACATTTATATAATAAGGAATGCATTCTTTGCAAACCGTGGCTATAATGTTCATGAATTGATTCAAGTGAATCAAACCGATTTTGCTTCAATTGTGTTCTTGTATACTTCTATGAGAATATAGCAATTGAACAACTCTTTAACTAGTTTCATTTGAGTAATTTGAACTAGTTATGGTTAAGATGAATAAGGTTGATATAAGAGTATTCATATAGCTAACCTCGGTTAACTACAGTTGTGCCAACATGGTGTACATGTTTAGGTACGGTCACATAAACCTAAATGAGGGTACATTTCATTTGTGTATAACAAGCTAAGTTCGATCTAACGGTTGAAAGATATTAGCTTGAATCTAATCAGGATTTCATCTAACGGTGAATATTGAATGCTTTGTTACCAAGGTAACTAAGATTGCAAACCCTGATTTGAAAACTATATAAAGGAGAACTCTAGCAACTGGGAAACCAAATTATCACACCTTATGTGTGATACTAGTTGCATAAGTTAGAGTCAATTCTCCTTTAACCTTAGGTTTTTCATGAAACCCTGTAGGTTAATGACTTAAAGACTTCATTGGGATTGTGAAGCCAGACCCAACTATTTTATATGTAGTTGTGTGTTCTGATATTATTTTTACTATCGTGATTGAGTATTATCTTTGTTAAGATTTGCTTGAGATTTATCTCCGATAGGTAAGATTGAAAAGTAGTCATAAACATCTTCGTCTCATCGTTTGTGATTCCAAAATATCTTGTTTCGTTAATCGATTAAGATTATTGTGAGGTGATTGATATTTCTAGGCTGTTCTTCGGGAATATAAGTCTGGTATATCAATTGGTTCATGTTCACCTTGATTTATCAAAAGACGGAACAAAACTCGTAGGTATTTCTGTGGGAGACAGATTTATCTATTCCAATAGACTTTTCTGTGTGAGACAGATTTGTTTATCAAGTCTTCGACTTTGGGTCGTAGAAACTCTTGGTTGTGGGTGAGATCATCTAAGGGAATCAAATGCGTAGTATCCTGTTGGGATCAGATACGTAAGGAGTACGACTGTACCTTGAATCAGTGTGAGATTGATTAGGGTTCAACTACATTCCAGTCTGAAGTTCATTGGTAGTAGGCTAGTGTCTGTAGCGGCTTAATACAGTGTGGTGTTCAAAACTGGACTAAGTCCCGGGGGTTTTCTGCATTTGTGGTTTCCTCGTTAACAAAACTTATGGTGTCTGTGTTATTTCTTTTCTGCATTATATTTTGTTATATAATTGAAATATCACAGGTTGTGCGTTGAATCGATCAATTGGGAAATCCAACCTTTGGTTGTTGATTGAAATTGATTGATCCTTGAACATTGGTCTTTGGTACCGTTCAAGTTATTTCTCTTATATACAATCGGGCTCGCAAACTCCTATTTTTTTATTGCGGATTGAATTGAGAGATAGAGATATAAAACTCTTTGATATACTTTTCTCTAGATTGAGTCTGACTGTCTAGTTGATTCTCTTGAAAGTATATTGGAGTTTGTCTATTCAGATTGCCAAACGAAATATTGGGTGTGGTTGTTAGACCCCCGCTTTTTCAGAAACAAATAATATATGGTATAAAACATATTCATGGTACTTGTAGTCTTTAAATGCCTCGTTCTTACAATAGATTAGACGTAATTTATGTAACTATGACAGTTTACAAATAATACCAAACCGTTTCTTGTGGAAGGAAACCCAGAGTTCAAACTCAAAATATATCACACTCTTTATTATAAGGGCACTGGATTTTTTTAACAGCAATAAGCGTTTCCAGCATATCGATCATTTAATTTAGTTTCTATAGAATGAGTTTGTATGTAACTAATTCATTTGTCTTATGTACTTTTATATCTTGATTTTGATTTTTTTTTTTTTTTGAAGCATTCTGACTCATTGAAATTATGTTTCCGGGTAAGCCTATAGTCGAACGAAAACAAGAAGTCACTTGTAAAGATAGAGGGACCACCATATATAAAGGAACTCATGACGTTCAACTTCATGTCAGATTTACAAGCGTGTCATCCCTAATGCCATCATTGGTACTGAATCCCAAGACAATAGTAACTTGCACACCCATATTCGGTGATAAAACTAATTTAGGTATTATGATAATTTTACGAGATAACTTGGGTGACAAATTCCTTGAATAACAACATCTATTAAGGATTAGTACACAAACCAGTGGTAATTTGATAAAGGAAAGGTGCACATATTTTTGGTGTACAGAGGTGGGGGTCTACGAAGGTTATTGATTATCATTACCACCTTCTTCATTAATTTTTTTAGTAGCAGTCAGTACATAGAACTTACATAAGTGTGGCTTCACTAGACACCGTTGATCATCTTCTTCTTTGCGATGTTTTTCTCTAAATTTATTTATTTTAGTACAAAATTTTGACTAAAAAAATTAACAAAATTATCCTCTAACCCTTAAATTATATGAAGAAAACATCCAAGAATAATCTCATCACCGAAAACACTTAGGATGCGTTTGGCACCACTGGAATTAAATTTCTAGGTAGTTCCAAGTACACAAAGCTTGAATTCCATGTGGTTTCGACTACCTCTTGTACAACATTAGTGTTTGGCATGAAAGTTATCAGTAATCCAGTAACAAGCTTACCTCCTGTAACCATTGAAAAGACGAGGGTCCCAAATACACCACAATCTTTAATTTATCCACCTATAAGTCCTCTTACCGAAAGTGATTGTTTATGGACAAAGTCGAGACAATACTACAAATCGGTATTCACACCTTGTGTGATCGTCTATGGATACGAGATCGAGAAAAAACAACAATCAAAGTGTGATTACTTGATAATAGGTTCGGACTTAACCAAACTCTATATGATCACTATCAAGTAATACGGAGTTAACGTTTGTGTAATTCCCAAATCGGTTTTCATAATTCCTGGAAATGCTTTGTCCAATATTTCCGAAATCTCACTGGAAAATCTCCAATTAGTAAATGCACATTACCAATTTTTATTTTCCAGAGATATGCATTTAATTGCTGGTAATTAAAATCATATAAAACTAACTACCTTAATTAAAAGATTCTTAATTTATTTCGGTCCGGGATCTCCTTGAGTAATTAAGAAATATCTTTGAACAATAAAAGATAAGAGTTACTGAACATGTTCAAAGTATGTCGACATCTTTTTTTCTTTGTAAATCCTTTTTCATATTTACAATCTTGGAATCGATTATACCACACTTCCAAACAAGTTTAGAATTGGTTTATCTGTATTCCAAGAACAACTGTGTGATTGATCAAATATCAATTCACTAATCATGGGTTTACGGTTCTACCAAACACAAGAATCGGTTATACCTCAATATGGTTACTGGGACCGGTTACATCAGTTACCAGGATCTGTTACATCAATTACCAGGACCGGTTACCATATTCGCATGGTATTACTTGTGATCGGTTACACAAGTCACTAGGATCGGTTATACCAATTACCAGGATCGGTTACACCAATTACTACGACCGGTTACACCAATTTAAAGGATCGATTGCACAACTCTTTTGTGATCGGTCACACCAACTACTAGGATCGGTCACACCAATTACAAATATCGGTCATACCATCTCAGGTGATTACTTAGGATCAGTTACACTAATAAAAGTCATACATATACATAAGTCAGGCACTATGATTAGTTTTACCAAGATACATAACAAGTTATGATCGGTTCTACTATCTCACACATATTGATAATCCAAAGATATGCAATAAATAACAATACCAATAAGCCTAGCGATTTCCCTTTCGATTCATAAAACAAGTTCATGAATGTACTTCCTTTAAACAAATGTAAACATTGTTTTCTAGGATGAAATCTTCACCTTTACCCATACACATAATCACAATAGCATTCATACGATTATGTCGATGTCTTATATACGAAGTTCAAAAGATAACGCGTTATACTTCGTATTCTAATTCCTTAACACTATGATCATGTGGTCATGTGTCACTACTAGAGTATAATCATTCAGAGCTTCGTAGTTATGTTTTCAATATAACACGACTTGAAAGATACGTTAGGAATGAAACAGTTCAAGTCAAAATATTACTAACCTCAAGAGGAAGGATGATGTCGTCGTTGTATCTTGTTATTTCTTCACATTCTTCAAGTCTTCGAGTAATACTTGTATGTCTCATAATCCTAATCTTTCTAGTCTAACCTATACGAAGTTGTCTCTAGTACATAATCTAGCGACTCTTTAATTGAGTTTTGATTCACTAAAATATGACAACCAAAATTTACATACCAACGCTTGGTGGGTTCAACCTAGCTATGCTCTAACAATCTCCCCTTTGTCAATTTTAGTGACAAAACCCTTAATACATATGGATAAACAAATTACAAGAATTCTTTACATATACGCTTGATTCTAAGTTTCAACAACACAATACCCTGCATATATTCAATCCATAAATGTCGCTATTGACATTTGAATAACAAAGCTAATACTCCCCCTAAAGGAAAGATAGGTAGATTTTCAATCCGAAAATCTTTGTTATTCCCCTTTTGTAGTCAAGATAACTACAATAGCAATATGATATGTTGCTCCCCCTTAGTCAATGCTTTACTCTTTCGTTGGATATAACGTTTAAGCACAATTGTCCTTTCCTTAGTGATAAAAAATCACTTGTTTACTCCATATATTTCTCCCCCTTTTTGTCACAAAATGACAAAGGTTCGAGCAAATAAAGGACAACCAGAAAGGATCTTACAAATCTAAAAGACTTGTACAACCTATAAGAGTTAAGCACGAAGGTTTCACATACCATTTTAGATAACTAATATCAAAACCGAAACTACAAGTAATTTGGTTTTAATATGTTATCAAGGAAACAATTGCCCGAAGAAATTTTCCCTAATAGTTAAACAAATTGACTAAGAAACTTAGTTCCCTTGCTAAACCGATTGCACAAATACAATCGCTTATTTCGATAAGACCAAAATAAAGATCAGAATTAACTTTATTTTTCTCACCAGGCTCTAATTATTCAGATAATGACTTAGACCTTACACTTTAAACAAGACAAGTACTAGGTTAGTTAACTAGTATTTCTTGGCAAGGCATTCGATTAGACTTGAATAACTGAATCCTTTACTTTGATAAGTCTAACCAAGATCAGAATTAACTTAGTTTCTCTTATCCGGAATCGAATTGTACTAAACAAATGATCCCGTATTTTGTTAAGCCATAAACAATAATACATACAAACCAAATAAATTGATTTGCATAATTATTTCTCTTAACCGGAAGCAATTGAAACAAACATAGACATTAAAGCACCGCAATTGCACCGAAATTTCTTCAAGCCAAAAACAATTGATACCAAACAATAAAGAAAGATATCAAACCAGTTTTTCTCAACCAGAAACAATTGAATCACACACACACATCCATACACACATAATGGAATAAACATCAATTGTACCGAATTTTGTTAAGCAAAAGCAAAATATATGCAATAAAATCAGACTTTTCTTAAACAGGAAAATGATTAACTAACGATTTCGTTACCTCAGATTCCGCATTTTCTTCTCCCCAGAAAGATATATCATTAAGCGCAAGTTCAAGTTAGAACTCTCCCCCGCTGTGTTGTCATCCTCTCGCAAGAACAAAAGAACAACAACATAGAGCAACCTTTACCAGAGAAAGGTTGAATCGGTTTTAACTAATGCGTGCCAATAGCAAAAGTTGAAAACCCGAAACATATATGTTTATGCTAAACACAACTCATGTAAACACAAATTGATTCAACACATTGTGACTTTTTACATATGAGTTTCAATCAGAACACCTTATGATCCTTTGATAAATCCTACCAACATGGGCTAGAACTTAATCCCGCTAAATCAAAAAGCCACACAAACCATAAGGGTACATGATAGACGCATTTATGTGTCTATTTTCATCTCTATTGTGTATATTTTTAGTACCCATTTTTGTACTAATGTTGGTATTTTATCCCTTTGTAGGTATTTTTGGGGAATAAACATTTTTGGAAAAATTGGCTCGAAAAGTTGTTAAAGGCTCCTGGGAGGACACTTGCTATTCGGACTCTCATTTTGGATAAGGGGTAACCCATTTCCAAGCAGCTGCTAAGCACAGACCGGCACTGGATAGGGGGAGGTCACATTTCTTCTCAAATTTTCAAAACAGATTTTGGCGGGAATTTTCTTTACAGAAAACAGAATTTTTCTGTTTGATTTTTTGACGATTTTTAAGGCGATTCAATGGCTGATTTTCGTTGGGTTAACTCTGTTAAGGATAAACAAGTATGGTATGAGCTGTAGAATCGATTAAACAGGGATAGAAATCCGTGTTGGAGCAAAACAGGGAGAATTCACAATTTGAGTTATTTTCGGTTTACAAAAGAATTTGTGAAGAGTTTACGGCAAGATAGGAGTGTATGGAGTCCTTATTCAGTCCTGGGAGAGTTTAAGAGAGTTTGGAAACCAAGTTAACGCGTAAAAAGAAGATTAAAATCCCATAACGTGCGGTGAATAAAAAACGAAAATATTTGGATTAACTCGAGAGATTTTGTGTTTGGAGGCTATATATAGGTTGATTCGAGTCATATTTAGAAGTACGAACAATTTGGGGGAGTTTGGAGAAGTTTAGAGCTATAGAGAAGCAAGAAAAAATCAACAGAGTCGAGTTCAGAACTTTCCTGCTACTGCTGAGAAGAAGAAGAAGACGAAGAACATTAGACCTTCAGAATCAGTCGCAGAGGCAGACTTATTTTCAGTGACAACGATATACGGTCGCATCTTCCTGCAGTCACAGAAGCTCTTCAGCAACGACTCGGACTTCTGTTTTAGACCTTCAGCAACTACAGAATCCGCTGCTTAGCACTTTTCACTCTTTTAATCAACTTTTGAACACCAAATATGTATTTTGAGCAAGTGATTAATATGAGGAGCTAAACCCCTTAGCCGAGGCGACGGAGGAAGCCATTGTTCCATGAAAAGTGGTATAATTCTATTTTAATTATTTATGGCAATTATTTTACATGATTATTTGCATAGAACTTAAAAGCAAAATTGGTTTTTATTGAGTAGTTGTGAAGCGTTTGATGGGACATGCTTGGTTTTAATACTTTTGATGTTTCATGCTTCGTGCTTACAATTATTACTTCAAAAATCTATTAGAGGAAAATATTAGAATCACTTTAAAGAAGAATATTGCATGAATATTGATTAGAGTTTATCAATTAATTGGTCAATGGTGGAATCCAAAGTCTCGGTATTTTCTTATTATTGTCAAAACAATTCTATTTAATTTTCGAAAATCCTTCACAAGTTCGAGCAACGAACCTTTTTACCACTACAACTATAAAACGACATCAGTTTTTGGCGCCGCTGCCGGGGACTTGTTTTTAGGGTTTTAGATTTATTTTTTATTTTTCTTTTTCTTTTTGTTCTTTTTTACGTTTCTTGGGTATTTGTCTTTTTGTTGCAGGTTTTGAATCAAAGAGGAATTGGAGACGAAAGACCTGGGGGATTAAAAGCTAGACAAAGCGAAAAGAACGGAGGAAAGACGAAGATATTTTTTTTAATTAATTAGATTTTTTATTTTTATTTTTATTTTTATTTTTTAGATTTTATTTTTTTATTTTTATTTTTAGAAATTGTAAATAGGACTTTATTTTTGTAATTTTTATTTTTTTTGGACATTTGGACTTTGGGACATTATTATTTTATTTTTTTTAACCCTACGGAAGGGTATATTTTTAAATATAAACTGTTTGCAGGGAAGGACGACGATTACGATATCGTCTCGGCCCCTCGGGTTCGCACATTGACACAGGAGTCAGTGGCCCGAGTCGACTTCAGCGGTTCTTCGCCCGTCTGGTACGGGAGGTAAACTTCTAAACACCCGCGAATCCCCTGTCAGCGGGTTTACTGTCTTCCTTAAGGTGCATATATGCTGAGGACTGAATACGGACTTTTATTTTCCTAGTAAAGGGCAAGGCCTGGCCATACAAGATAAGGGTTCGGATTTCATCACCGTTCTCTTCTTGCCCGCCTTAGGAAAACGATACCGAACGCGAACCTAAGCTTAAAATATTGACTAGAACAAGACCGATAGGGTAACGAGCTTATAGGAAAGTCGTTCAAAAGGATCGTATTGGGTATCTTGTTAGCCTAACTCAAAGTTCAGGAAGATTACTGTAAGTCGATTAGAGCCGCCTTGTAACCCAGGGAAACGTTGCCAAAGAGGTGGGGGTATCAAAGCTCCTCTGAGCTTCTCCTACTTCTCTTCGACTTACTTTATTCGGATCGTTCTAGAGAGGTTTGCTAAAACTATACCCAGTTGCCTCTTGGAAGAGTAGAAGCTGGTCTAGAAACAATCTAAGGGAGCCATCATGCTTGTTGTTTGCTAGATTTTATAGGTTTGATTTGGTCGAGTCAGCCTTGTTTGTGATTGTTTAGAATTCCCTTGCAATTAAGAATGTCGAAATAATCAATAGACCTTATACAATTATTGAAATAATTATTAAAATGATGTCTATTTTGTAGGATTAAGTATTTCAGCTTATTGTTCACTGAAGTTTCTTCATTATTCAAGCTCTTGAAGCATGTCTCGAGGGACTTGTCTGCAACCACTCCTTGTTTTTCAAGTTTTTCAACTTGAACCTTCATATCAACCAGATCAGCTTTAGTTTCCTCAATCCTGTCCTTGAGCCAATCTTGATGACGAATCGTCATTATGAGGTTGGTTCTTAGTTCTTCAAAACCTTGGATATAGTCAATCATACTATCAGAACGTATCCACTTGGTTTTTGTTGGATCTTAAAGGTCGTAAGCCAGCAGACATGACTCATCTTTGGATCCGGCAGAACTATCAGAATCATAATCAGACATGATTTTTGATATGATTTTCTTCTTCCTTTCTGTATTGATTCCTTGACAATCCTTGACCTTTTGAGCTTCCTCCTTATTGACTTTTGTAACACTGCGAGTTATTGGAGGCATGCTCGGGTATTTAAAAAGGATTAATCAAGGTTTCTTAATACAAGCAAGAGATTGTTTCTCTTAAGAAGAGACAAGTTTCGGACCGAAAATACTTAGGAAATTCCGAAAATATACACAAAGTATATTTTGTTTCCTTTGTCTGAACTTCTCATGCTGGAAGGTTTATTCAAATTCGGAGATTTCAAATAAAACCTATTTTTGGAAGATCATGGTAATCATGAACGAATTTTTAGACAAAAAAAAATGGATTCGCAGTTATCCAGAGATTGTCACATAATTTTTTCTGATACAAAACACAAATTAAAAAAATGTGCTCTTGTTTTATGTGCTTCTTATCCCAAAAGTTATGAGAATGAACTAGGATGAGAGTGCACAGTCTCCATACAACTAGGTTGCATCGGAGTAAGCCTTCTCTTGCTTACAGTGAGTATCAGAAACATAGTTCATGTTTCTCTTTGGAAATTTCTGCCCAAAGTATTTTCTCCCAAGATGATGATCCTTCCTTGATTTAATGATATGATCATGTGGAGAACAATACTGATGTGAGAATTTTCAGAGATAGATAAATCTCTCTTAATTCTGTCAATGAGGTTTTCATAAGATTTTCTCATTCTTAGGATTTCCTTATGATGTACATCAGTATGATTGTTTGAAACAATTATCGGAAATTCGTGATTGTTTCCTTTAGCAGAGATTCTCTCATCCCTTTTCTTCTGGAATCGTTCTTCATGTGAGCGAGAACTCTTTCGACATGAGTGAGGAGGAACCTGTTTCTAGAAGCGATTATCAACTCTTACTCCTGACGTTTTTGAGTCGACTGTGACGGATTGGGTTATATTCTGTCTTTCTACTGAGGAATGATCTTTCAGTTTTTTAAGACAAGAAACTTCTTTTAATACTTTTACCACTGTATTTTGAAGAGGTATAAGTTTCCTGTCAAGTGACTGAAAGTTGTATTCCTTAAGATCTCTTTCATGAAATCGGTTCAAAGTTTCCTTTGGACAAGATTTCCTTTGATCATCAGTAGATATAGAAGATGGTTTCTCATTCTCTTCTGACTTGATGTAGTTAGGTAGACTACCATCATCATGATCCGTTTCAGATGTGATCAAACAGGTTTTGTTATCACAATCTCTAAAAGTCGAACAAGGACTTTTGGTTTCTTCATCAGAAGAAATTATAACAGAATCATTAGTCAGAGTCATAGGATGAGTCTCTTGATCTTGAGTAAGAGATTTACCAAGTGCTTCTAATTTGACAGTGAGATCCATATTCTCTTTGGCTAGAATATTTAGTTGAGTGTCTTTTTCTCTGATCCCATGTTTAAGAAGATTAGATTCTGTCTTTAATATTAACATCCTTGTAGACAGAGATCTTATTGGCTTTAGGAGTTTTATTAACTCTTTATCAGTATCTTCTTTTCTATCAAAGATAGACTCATATGTTTTCGTAACTCCTGGATCATGAGTCAACGAAGTAGTAACATCTTCAACATTTGAGTACTCATACTATTGCATAACGTTAACTGAATCAGACATAGATTCAATTCTTATAGGTTGGATCGCACCAAACACAGATTGTTAGATCTTTTCATGTTTGCCTGCTCTGATACCAATTGAAAATACAAGGGTACCCAAATACACCACAATCTTTAAATTATCCACCTATAAGTCCTCTTACCGAAAGTGATTGTCTATGGACAAAGTCGAGACAATACAACAAATCAGTATTCACACTTTGTGTGATCGTCTATGGATACGAGATCAAGACAATACAACAATCAAAGTGTGATTACTTGATAATAGGTTCAGACTTAACCAAACTCTATAGGATCACTATCAAGTAATACGGAGTTAACGTTTGTGTATTTTACTTTTAATTATAATAAACAATTATAATTGCGGAAATAGAAAAGTAAAAGACATGGCAAGATTTTGTTAACGAGGAAATAGCAAATGCAGAAAAACCCCGGGACCTAGTCCAGAATTGAATACTCTTAGAATTAAGCCGTTATACAAAATCTAACAAACTTCGTATAGTTGAGACCAAGCAACTAAACCTATAGTTCACCTAGTTTCTTCAGTATCCCTGCGCTTCCGACATTCAATAAGTGCACGCACTGGAACAATTCCTTTGGATCATATTCCAAACAGTAAAGAAACAACAAATCTGTTTGGTAACAACTCTCTTGATTCTTTCAGATGAAGATATCTCAAGTCATAAACAAAGACTCTCCCGTTTAACAAATAAACTCCTTTGCCTGGTCATATCAATCTATCCAACAACTACCGAAGTAGCAGAGTTTAGATTTGTAATCAATCAATATAGAATCAAACAAGAAACTATCAGGTGATGCCGATCTTACACAACTAATCAATCGAATAAATCCGATTTTAGTTTGATCCCAGTCGATCAAGGTTTGTGCACACCCAAAGATATAGAAACCAAATAAGAAATCTTCTTTGTCTTCAAATCATCTTTAATCTTCAATAAACACCTGCACAACACCACTTGAATCTCTTGTGATCAATCACGCACAGAACGGAGTCTGTTAACGAAGGATTATCACAAGATGTCTTTAGATCTACAAACAGTTCTAAAGATCCCGTCGACACTTTGATCTAGTTTAAGTGAATCTTATATCAGAAGAGAATATTCTCAAGAATAAACAAACTAGGTGGAATCAAAGTTTAACAACCGTTAGTCAATCAAATCAATCGAAAACTAAAATAAACTGCAATTATCTAGTTTCCCACCAACGGCACTCGTAGAGATTCTTGATCCCACAGAAGTCTTTTAATGAGCGGTCGTAACAGATTTCGCCTAATTAGGGTACTTTCCTCTCCGGATAGACGGCTCCACCAGAAACAACAAAAAGATGAAGTTTGCCTGGCTCTTAGGATAGTTTGCTCGAAATGCAAACTTGGGTATTTATAGACCAAGGATGTTTGGACACCAAGGAATTTCCAAAACCGAATATTCTCAAGATATGCAATAAATGCCCAAAATCGGTTTTCATAATTCCTGGAAATGTTTTGTCCAATATTTCCGAAATCTCACTAGAAAATCTCCAATTAGTAAATGCACATTACCAATTTTTATTTTCCAGAGATATACATTTAATTGCTGGTAATTAAAAGCATATAAAACTAATAACCTTAATTAAAAGATTCTTAATTTATTTGGGTCCGGAATCTCCTTGAGTTATTAAGGAATATCTTTGAACAATAAAAGATAAGAGTTACTGATCATGTTCAAAGTATGTTGATATATTTTCTTTGTAAATCCTTTTTCATATTTACAATCTTGGAATCGATTATACCACACTTCCAAACAAGTTTAGAATTGGTTCATCTATATTCCAAGACAACTATGTGATTGATCAAATATCAAATCACTAATCATGGGTTTACGGTTTTACCAAACACAAGGATCGGTTCTACCTCAATATGGTTACTGGGATCGGTTACACCAGTTACAAGGATCGGTTACATCAATTACCAGGACCGGTTACCATATACTCATGGTATTACTTGTGATCGGTTACACAAGTCACTAGGATCGGTTACACCAATTACTAGGACCGGTTACGCCAATTACAAGGATCGATTACACAACTCTTTTGTGATGGGTCACACCAATAACTAGGATCGGTCACACCAATTACAAATATCGATCCCATCTTAGGTGATTACTTAGGATCGGTTACACTAATAAAAGTCATACCAATTCATAAGTCAGGCACTGTGATTAGTTATACCAAGATACACAACAAGTTATGATCGGTTCTACTAACTCACACATATTGGTAATCCAAAGATATGTAATGAATAACAATACCAATAAGCCTAGAAATTTCCCTTTCGATTCATAAAAAAAGTTCATGAATGTACTTCCTTTAAATAAATGTAAACATTGTTTCCTAGGATGAAATCTTCACCTTTACCCATACACATAATCACAATAGCATTCATACGATTATGTCGATGTCATATATATACGAAGTTCAAAAGATAAGCGCTATACTTCGTATCCTAATTCCTTAACACTATGATCATATGATCATGTCTTACTACTCGAGTATAATCATTCACAGCTTCGCAGTTATGTTTTCAATATAACACGACCTGAAAGATACGTTAGGAATGAAACAGTTCAATTCAAATATTACTAACCTCAAGAGGAAGGATGATTTCGTCGTTGTAGCTTGTTACTTCTTCACATTCTTCAAGTCTTCGAGTAATACTTGTATGTTTCATAATCCTAGACTTTTTAGTCTAACCTATACGAAGTTGTCTCTAGTACATAATCAAGAGACTCTTAGATGAGTTTTGATTCACTAAAATATGATAACCAAACTTGACATACCAACGCTTGGTGGGTTCAACCGAGCTATGCTCTAACAACCATCTTCCTCTACGAAAATAAAAACCCTATCTCCTCAAAAATCCGATCTTTCTTCCATTTATAATCATTCACACCACCAAAATCACCATAAATAAATAAATATCAGTCCGCCCATTTTCTTCCTCCTCTTCACTTTCACTTTCAGTTTTCAGTCTTCAAATGAACCAGATAAAGGGCCAAAAATAAATGATGTGTTGAAATTGGTAAGAATATTCATGTTTTATGATCTACAAACTTACGGAAATTATAAATCAAGTAAATCAGATTCATGTTTGTACAAAACAACGAAAAAACATCAAATTGGTTATTAAAACTTCTTTACCCCTATGTTTTTGTAGATCATGAAACCAGTAAATTGAATTCATGTTTGTAGATCGAAAAGATACTTATTGTTTTTCATTAAAAAGTCTAGGGTTTGATAAATCTGTGAAAAGATGATGATTACGCTACATGACAGAAAGAAAGGAGGATATATGATCATGGTTCATAATGCAAACAAGTGAAGAACAGTGGAATTTACCTCAATTAGGTTAGAAGTTTTGTTTCTAAGGCGGAAATTTTCTTCAGGGAAATGAATGGAAAGAAAAGAGAAAATAAAGGATTTTGTTTTTATATATGGGTGAAATACAATGGCATAATTAGAATTTGCATGGAGTATGCTGTCGGGAAGGAAAATACGTTGACTGGAAAATCGATTCCATCCTAGAAATTATACCAAACATGGGTAATGTAAACTACCTCGCCTAGTTCCACTTCGTCCTTAACTCCATCGGTGCCAAACGCACTTTTATATTATCGCTATTACCAAATCGCAAATAAACGAGATGTTTTTCAATATCGTCCATTCATGAGTGACAATTTAATCCAACCAAATATCTGTGATCAAAATTATACTAACTTTCCTAAACTCATACGCATAAATTCATTGATAAAACTAATTTAAATATTATGATAATTTAACAAAATAACTTGGGTAATTCTAGATATTTTTCAAGCTGAGCACCAACACCTTTTTGAATAGCTACCCCTAATCTATAAAAAATAAATTTACCTACACCACTACTAGCATTGTTACTATCTAAACAGTTCTTCGGTCTTTTAAAAAACACAAAGTATCCTCACTAAGTTCCCCCAAAGTAGAGAAGGCTAGAACACCCAAACCATAACCGTGTGATACGCATTTGTCTAAATATTTAGAACGTTTGCGTAACATCTTGGCCGGGAATAAAAACACGAATACCTTCACCCGTGAAGGGTGAGACACCGGTGACATCCATACAAACATCTTGGCCATTCTCCCAATTACAAACAAGAATATCTTCAGGGCGCAATCCACTATTATCATCGGAAAAAAACCAAGGGCCACTTCCTTACGCGCAGGCACACCAGCTTTGTGACAGATGTCAAAGATTACATAACGTACGAGGTCATGTCGGAACTTGAAGCCAACATCTTTGGAACAATGGAGTGCGTGATCACCAAAAATTTCCATAGGCTAGCTTATTACAGCTTGAGCATAAGCCACCTTCAACAAACAAGGAAATGCCAAGGCGGTAACAAACCACGGCTCTAAGCTGTCTTGGTCCGAGGCACTGATTCAGCCCACTAATGGGTACATCTAAAAGATAATCTTGGGCATGCTTAATACGGTTACATTGCCACAGAATGGAATCTCTTGCAGACATTGAAAACTGGATGGGGATTTGCTTCTTAACATGCGTCAAAATAAGTAACTGCCAGGGAGTGCATGGAAGGGGGGAAGTATCATCAACGCAATAGGTAGAAGGTAGTCCACATACCCGGATGAAGTTCTGAAGGCGGGATTTACTTGGGTAACAAATTCCTTAATTTTTTATCAAAAATAAAAAAATAATCTTAAATAACAAAATCTACTAATTACGGTACATTTGGTTGTGGGATTTTGAAGGCGGGATTTATGAGACCAGGGGATTTGGTGGATTAAAATTTCCTTGGCGTGTTTGGTCAACCAAATTCCCTGGATTTATAATTCCACCAAATCCCTCGTATTGAGTCCAACCCCGCCCCCAAAATTTGCTGGGAAAGATACAGAAGAGTTCAAGCACCCCCTCTTTTTAACACTAAAATATCTTATTATGACATTTTTTCTCCAACTCTTTTTCCCTCTATTACCCGATGCGTTCATACGTCTTCATTCAAAGAGTCGCCTTAATATTTTCTCCAGACTTATATTATTTTTCTCCAAAAATTTATTATTTTTATTATAAGGCAAAGAAAAAAATTATTATTTTTGTTAAAAGAACAACAAAAGTCGATACAACAAGAGCGTAATTACATATATATCAAAAATGAATTTAATAAAAATTAGATAATTTCTTGTTGAATTGTCAAATGCGCTAGGGATTTATATGATTCCTAATATTTGAAATCTCATAGGATTATAAATTTCTCGGATTCATAATTTCTACAGCCAAATGCAAAGTAAGAATTGGTATAAAAATCAATAGTAATTTGATTAAAAAAAAATACACATGTTTTTTTGCTTACGGGCGCATGGATCTAAGAAGGTTAGTAGGAATTTATAATATATTATTTACGTATGTGTGTGCTCAGTGCATACCATTCATTGTATTCTTTTCACGATGTTCATGTTTATTTATTTTCGGCACAAAATTTTAATATAGAAAAATAGCATAGCTTACAATTACTCGTATAAAGTTCAACATTTACAGGGGTGTATTAGATTAGGATTTACATGGATATTTAACAATCTTAAAAACTCATAGGAATTCAATTAGAATACGTAAGGAATCATTAAATATCCATGGTATTCAAATAAGAGTTATTTAGGTTCCACATTTCTTAAGATAGTTAAGGTGCAAGATATAAAAGGATTTTAGATTTCTTAAGATAGTTAAGGTGCAAGATATAAAAGGATTCTTATGGATATCTGTAGTAAAAGTATATTATTATTGTCAAATTAATCTCAACCCACACCACAAGAGTTTCATGGATGTTTATGGACAATATTTGTTTTTTTGTTTTGTTTTTTGATTTATCACATCATGCTATGTTTTTCCACCACCACTACCAACCACCGCCGTCGCCAATCACCACCATACAAGGGGGTGCATGTGGGGTCGCATCCCCCCCCCCCCCCCAAATAATAATAATAATCCAAAATCTAATGATACCTATATATTCTCTACCGTTTGTATTTTAAACTAATCCTATTTGCCCCCATAAAATCTTTGAGAATATAAAGATACTCGATATGTTTTCTAATCTTAACTTTAAAACCTGCCTATAATCAAGGATTTTTAGCATATTTCAGTCTTGTTTAACATAAAAAGACCATGGTTATTTCTTTAATTTCGTTATCATTTTAAAGTTTTGTGTGTTGTTTAACAAAACCTCCTGGTTCATCTTCACCGGGATCTTCACTTTAGTATATTTTGGACTTTTGTTTTGTTTCAATTTTATTTGATTACGTATTGTAGGGTATTTTAATTTGTATGAGCTTTGAAACATTTGATCTACTTTTCTATCCGTTTCTAAGATTTTTCCCTGTTACATTTTTACTTATGATCTTCGAGTAGGAATCATGCCCCCATAAGATTATTTTTATTTTTATTTTTTTGATAGGGACCCAGACCCCATAACATGCCCCCATAAAATTATTGTTATGGATTCGCCACGGATTAGCACCTCAACTGTAGATGAGTTTTTTTTTTGAAAGAGAAACATGATGACCTTAGTTCTTTTTAACTATAATACTGTTTAGGAATCCACTTCAATTTTTGTAAATCTAAATAAGTCCAGACTCAATTCATTATAATCCGAAATTATGTTTCTATAGGAATCTATAAAATTCTATTAAAAAATATTATAAAACCACTGGATTTCGGTAAACTTGTTTCTATTTTTATCCATTTAAATCCTGACTCAATACACCCCTGTTAATTTATCACCATCAATAATCACAAAATTCGGAACTTTATTTCAATGTCGTTAACTCATCTATGATAAATTATTCCAATCAAACTACTCTGATCTAGGTACAATGAAGCGGCGATTGAATGCTTTAGTCCAGTGGGAGAACTAAAGGCCATTCCTTCCGACATTGCTTTAATTTTGGCTCCGGATATTTATTCATTTGTCTAAACAGAATTAACTGCGAGGAAGAGAAAATTAAAGTCTAAGGGCGAAGAAGAGAATTTAATTTTACTCACTCTGCTTTGACGAAGCCACAACCCGTTAGAAAAGTTATCCGATGTGAACTAGGTACTAGTGAGAATATTTTTTTAACAATATCTTATTACAACAAAATTTTCATAACACCAAATTTGGTTAATTTTTTTTAACTAATCAGTGCAGCTACACTTACCGGGGGATCTCATGGGTAATGCCGACTCTCACAAAACCGCTCTCCCCCACTATGGTGTTATGTCCCCCTCTGCGTGAGAGGCGGGACAGACCGCACCATTCAACTTGCATTCGTCAAGGCTTCTAATGGGGTGCTAATTTGATCGGTGGTGTACCAACCCAAAAATAATGGTTATTTTGTTCTATATATTTTGGTACACCCCCCAAACAATTTTGATACCCTTATTAGCAATTTTGGCATTCGTTTTTAAACTAACATGCACTCTGCAACAACCTATGAATCTATGAATGAAAGAAAAACGCATGTGCCAGTACTCTTACTTACCAAACAGGCCCTAGGGTTTTGTGATGCATTGGGGATAGGACTTCAGCAAAGAACAGAGAAGAAGAGGAAATACAAGACTTTGGAAAAGTAAAAAGCAAAGAATAGTGCAGACGTCATTTATACGATCAAAGGGTCGAGGGAGAGACATGCATGGGTCGAAGAGATGAAGCCAAAGCGAGTTCAACAAAAAAGACCTTGCTTTCTGAGTGATCAGTTTTCAACTTTAAGTCATATCTCTCTTAATATCTGTGAGAGTGAATCCACCAGTGTAATGGAGAAAAAAGAACCAAACAAAGAGAACCTCAAGAGACCAGGAATCAATGGAGCTAATATAACCTAGGGCAGTCTTGTTTATCTTTTACAGATCAGCCCTGCATCTATATTCTGTCCAGACTTCATTAGAGTTTGGTTCACCCCCTGACCCAAATTACAAAAAGATTAATTCCGTACCATGTGGTTCTTTTTGTAAAAATATCATGCGATGCCCATAGACAAATTTGAGGTCCTCCGACATGGTTGCGGACGCATTAGTCTCATGCTAAAGGATTGACAACTATAAGCTCCAGGAGATATCTACCTCGTTTTGCTTTTTGATTTGTACTTAATGCAGACTATACGATGAAAGGTCCACGGGGTCATAAATATGTTTAGAGAATGGTTAACTTATCATGAGAACAAAGACATGAACCAAACAAACAAATTAGCGTGGATCTGATGAGAAGAAAAATCCCCCTTATCTTCTCAGTGCATTATGCATTTGCTATTGTTGGATGAACTGATGACCACTACTTTCACAAGTCCTTGTGTGGGTGTCGAAATTATTCATATGACAAGACCCACCACACCTCTGAGTTGTATTGTTTGGAAGGTAATGGCAAACCCAAAAAACTATCCAAAAGACTGATTTATCAATGTGGAAATTATCACATATTCACATCCCTAGAGTAGAAGTGATACTTGCACAATCCTCAATCCATATATAGAAAATGAAGAATACATATGCCTGTTTGGGTAAATGAGCTAAATGAAATAAAAAGATGAGTTATCCAAATTTTAAAAGATAAAGAACTAAATGATTAATATCAGTGCATAAAATATATATGAGAAACTAAGCAGATGATAATAAAGTGTTCACTGGCATACGTATATGCCATGATGGGGATGAGAGCATCACAATAGATCTTGTTCTTGTTCAAACAAATATAAAACAGTTTGGGGTCTGACAAAGATAATATCTATTTGAACTACCTGATCTACCTGACCTAAGGTAGATAAAACAGTAGAGTGGGTAACCTCATCCCTGGTCTACCTGATCTAAGGTTTTTGAATCAGAACTGAGTTGGCAAGGCCTGCCTTTTCTATTGTTTGCTTCACATCCAAAAGTGGCTTAGGAGGGAACCCCATTGACTGCAGCTGATAAGTTCTTGCTCCCCCTGGCCTGGACGCATCAATAAACGCACGGATATCACCGACAGTGTGACGATAATTGAAGCGTGCAACCATTCGTGTTCCATCTGCTAGCCTCAGTTGAATAGAGGTTGATGGCAACGTATCGTCTACCACTAGGCCTATTGGAGCGACTGGGGCAGTGTTGAGTGTAATGGGAGCTGCAGTTTGCTCAGGGGTAGCAGTATTGCTGCTGCTCCCTAAGGTTCTTCCCACCCCTTGAAATGCTACTTTCTGCACTTTATCTGGTTCCTGCATAAATAAGAGAAACAAAAATTGATAAGCAAAAGACAGCAATCAAACAGGGGAGAACCATGACAAAATGACGAGAATAATGTCCTTGAAGAGTAGAACTAAGACATACAGGGCCATTTCCTTCTCTCCTTATGAGATTAACATGAACTGAGGACCTCCTGTCTGCTGGTTCGAGTTCTTTTGGGCACTCAGATTTCTTGATGCTCTGCATTGTATCAAGAAACAAAAACATAAGTAGATATACTTCAAGTTGAAGGGCATTTAACACTTCAATTCTATCTGAAATGCCTCCCAGTTGCAAGCAAGAGCAATTAGTGAAGTCTACAATCTTGTAAATTGGAACTTCAGGTTGGCATGGAGCCGACGAGATGTTTAATAGAAATTTAACTTCTAAGTTTCTCGAGAAACATATTGACCTATATTTGTTTTCCATGAGCAAACTAGCTCCATAATGAAATGTGTGGCAGAGATATATAACTGGTTAATTCGGTACAGTCACTGAAGTCTAAACAGAATATACCCTAGTCAGGTCCATCAATCATGTGACGTGACCAAGAAAGTGAAATCAGTCTTATCATATGCTTAAGTTTAACAATGTCTCTTCATGTGCCCATTACTCCTACAATCATTCAGTTGTAAAAGAAACATTTTTACAATTGGTACAGTCACTTAAGTATTAGATGAAAAAAGCAACTCCCAACCACGTACTATTCAGTTATAGAACTAACATCTTAAAAAAAAAATCAATAATAATGATGCTGAATGCTAGATTCACACTTCAAAATACAGGAACCACGGAAAAAGTACATAGATCATATGCCATCAAACAAATTTTAAGTGTAGTTTAAGTTGATATTACCTCCAAAAAAGGTGCATTTTCAGGGTCATCTAACCTCCTAAAAGGACCATCATCCACTGTGAACCCATTATTATAGAAAACGATATCATGATTGGTAGCTTCTTGTGGCTGTGGAGTAGGATTGGATGCTGGTGTTAATGGTTCCCCAGAGAGTAGTCGACCTGTCCCTGTAAAACTCCTTGAGCTAGAAGAAGTTGGCTGAAGGTGTTCAGTAGATCCTTCCATTGCTCCCAATTGCCTAGCTTGGTCGAATATCGAGTCAACATCATTACCACCTCTCCCTCCTCTTGTAGGATCTTGAACAATCATTCCACTATAAAAACAACAGTTATTTTATATCAGATACAACAAGAAGACAATTCCATGTTCCCATTACCAGCAAACCCCCAGTTATATCTATCATGGAACGTAGTAGAGACTTCACAATAAACCGTTAGCAATACATTACTTACAAAGAAACATCAATTTAAAGACAGTTATGCAGTATCCACATTGAAAATTGAACTGGACAATCTTAACTATTTACCCGACAACAACAACAACAGTTGAACAGACCAACACAGCAGCTTATAAGTTCCTAACCCAATTATTTCTAGGGTGTAACTCAGATTTCTAACGTAACCCAACATTTCTTCAGCTAAATATTTCATGCTACAACATAAAAGGGAGAAAAATCTAAAGTTTGCCCAAAATACTCTTAACCGATCACATAAGAATTATTATTTCTAGGGCTTTTAAATAGTAATAAAACTACAATAACAAACAATTTTTTTTATCTATGGTTTTCGTAATCTAGGGTTTACAGACAAACACAATTGAGATTCTTAATCAATAATGAAGAAAATCAGAACAAGAATTAAGACGAATACCTCTTCTCGCCACCAGTGTAATACTCTTGAGGTCCATCCGAATCACTATCGGAATCAGGACCAGAAGGGCGATTCAAATCAGAAAGAGTACGAATTCCACCACGTCTATTCCCAGAAGGTTTTGTTACGGGTTTCTTATCTGGTCGAGAAGCCATTGGAACAGATGATTGAAACGCGGGTATTTGAGGCGGTTGTTGTAGTGGTAGTGGCTGAGATGATGATGACGATGGAGATGAAGATTGGAAATTAGGGTTATTAAGGTTCGGGATTGGATTGTGGTTACTGTCTTCCTCTAAAAAAGTAGAAACAGCAGAATCAAGATTCCAATTATGGGATTCTAAGAAAAATAGGGCTTCTTCTTTAGAACCAGATGTGATTTCACAGAACGTAGCTACTAGACCTTGTTTCTCCATCACTATTTGACTCTTCGTCGATAAACTATTAATGTCTTTTTCTCTCTCGATAATAACTCTCGCTATCTTAACTTACTAATTTATTTACTTTACTCTTTTGTTTTCCCCTTCTTTAAGTTACACCTCCTATACATGCCACTTTAGGAAATATCAATATAAAAATAAAATAATAGAATGGTCCCACCTAAAGGACGATTGGGATTTGCCAAGTAAATATGATCTCATGATACATATGACCTACTGTTTTATGAATCTTGTGGTTGTGGGCGAGTGATCCAGCTATAGCTGTTAACGATGGTTTGGTTTTGTCTGCGTTATAATGGAATTTCAATGGACCTTTCGTTGTCTCGTTTATGATTGTTGTTGTTTTAAGCTTTAGTCACAAGTCTCCTACGAGAAAACGATTGGAAATGTAATTTTTGATCTTAAGCTTACTATTGTTTTTACAGGAAAATTCAGGTCGATAAGGTAGGGATTGAGATATTCAAAATGCAAGTAACACACAAGATGACAACGACTAAGATACGCAGAAAGCACAAGATTTGACATTAAAGACGTTTGACATTTTTTACCAAAACAAGAATAGAATGGAAGAAGCTATGAAGTATCTTCCGATATGCAAAGACGATGAGGGATAGAAGACGTGCTGTATAGCATGTTGTTGAGTCGTCAGACTTACTCTGCAAATTCATCAATCACTGAGTACATTTACAGAAGATAAGCTAGGAATAAAATAAGTATTTCGGCAATTTCTAGCTCGGTCTTCATGTACAAGAGCTGTGGACAATTACAAGCAAGACTAGAAAAGGAAAACCTTTCACAAAAATCCCAATCTGATAGTTTTAAAGTGACTGCTGATCCCATTTCAGCTAAACCATATTGGAATCCTTTTACTAATCCATACTGTACCTTAGCCATAAATGTCAGTAGGAGTCTTGAACCTCAACCAGCTGCCTTTTTATGTCTAAAATTACAGGAAGTCCATTGGACTCTTCCTAAAAGAATTAATAGGAACTTCACTTTTCTGTCTTCTTTTCTCAACAATGCTAAGTAGAGCCTTCCGGCGAGTCAAAGCACTATCTACGTACTCTTGAAGTGGGGGAAGATTAACATTCCCTTGTTCTGCAGTACTAGATGCTTTACCTCGAATGATCTGCCATCAAAATCAGTGAGTCCGATTTTATTATTTCTTACCAGCACAGTGTCTAAGGGCTAGAATATGCTACAAAAACAGCCAGATTGCCAAACGACTAAATTGTGGAACTACCTTTGATGCCCAGTGTCGCTCTGCTTGTTGACAAACATCTCGGATATCCCTTCCAGACATCCTAATAAGATCGAAAATCGTTAATCAACATAATATCACAAGGGAAAAATGGGAAGTTAACCTTTAAATGAAGACACTTGCAAACGAAATTACTAAAGAATATTAATACTATTAAAATGTAATTAGGAATCTGATATTTGTTCAAAAACTGAATCCTTGGACACTATGCATATAATTGGTCAAGACCCAATATTGGACAAGAAAAATGAGAGAAGTTTGATAGCCCTACCCTTCAGTCGCCGCAGCAAATTCGATTAATTCAGGGTTTTTCAAGTGCCTCGCATATTGGGCGCTTATTTCCTCACGGGTCCCTTGATCGGGAAGGTCAAAAGTAATTATTGAGTCAAACCGACTGAGAAAAAGAAACAAAAACATAGTTGTAAGACTACGAAGCATTGCTAAGCATACGATATGTATACAGAATTCAGTGTACACATAAACCTGATAAGAGCAGGATCAAGGTCCTCCTTTCTATTGGTTGCAGCAATCACCACCACTCTTTTCTCCTGCTCGAATCCATCAATCTGGAACCACAAATTGGAAGTTCAACCAAGGCATGAATGGGAAAAATTGTGCTGAAGAGGGCAGAGCTTGCTGAATCTAGATTATATACTGCACAACATGAAGGTATAAATATGTGTAAATAGCTGATAAACATAGTTTCACAATGCCAGTGGTGATCCAGCATCTCAGTATATTCATTCTAATCGAAATCTTTAACTTCAAACATCCAAGTTGTTCTCTGTGACCATAATATCACTCTCAACCTGCCATAATCTGGACAGATGTGCAATTCCGAAGGCGGTAACGAATTAGCAATAACAACTGCATGAATAGAATCTTGATTCTGCAATCGAATTTCCCCAGGGATGGTACCAGCAGTGTTTTAAAAAACGTTTCGCTTCGCGCTTCAATACCCGCTTTTTAGCACTTTGCCTCCAAAACGCCTTGATACTCACGCTTTGCTAACAGGTTTTCTCTGTCAGATTTTTTTTAAGGCTTTAAAGCCCAAAAACCTTCCCTAGATGTCTGTTGACTCTGTTTAGCTTTTTTATAAACTAAAATAGTATTTGAAACACCTATACCTATTTTATTCTCTCTTACAGCCACTTATTTTTAGATGCTTCTTCTTCCTTCTTCTTATTTCTCCGTGATCTACGCCCATTCTTCGACCATGTCTACCCAAGCTAAAAAAAGTGTACCAAAAAGGTATAGCTTTTTGAGAACTTCTTAGTTTTTCAAATGGATTTGCAAGTATTTATTAATCTAGATATTTAGCGAAGCAGCGCTTTGCGCCTTGCTAAGAGAGCGTATCGCTTTACGTTTTCGCTTTTTAAAACATTGCCAGGGAAATTTTAAAACTAACACAAAGTCAATCCCACTCAGTACTATATCTCCAGAAATCATTTGTGGCTACCTGTCGTAACAACACTGACAAAATCCTACGTGTGGCTTCATGCATTCCATCATCACGAGCAATAGCAAAAGAATCCACCTGTGAGATAAAAGAAAACATATCAAAATACTTAATCGTCTTAGCATGCCTTAAGATGAAGAATTACACAGAAATAAAAGAAGTGGAAACTCAGAAACAACCGAACTGTAACCACATGCTAATCCCGATCAATTTTAAGGCTGTAGAGCTTAATCGTAGTTCAAGCTAATTACCTCATCTAGAAAAATGATTGCCCCGTCAGAAAGCTCGTTTGCAAGTGAGAACACTGACCCCAGTAATCGTTCACTTTCCCCGTAGTACTTTGACATCACAACTTCAAGTGGCACATATAACAAGGGGACACCCTGGTATGGCAGAAGCGAATGATCAGAGAAAAATACTTCCAGTAAAACTGAGGGAGAAGAACTATTATATGATACTGATTTGTAGATTCAGTTTAGTGATGTGCCATTGTGCTCGTACACATCTATGCTATCCTTTTTCGTACTGGACAATATGCAGGTCATAGGAAACAACCAAGTACGCCGATAATGGATGTTCATGAACGACTCAGAATATTACAATGACTTCAGTTTTTGGACTGTTGGGGATGGGGTAACTTCACTGGTTTCTATCCTTTGCTCATGTTATACCTAGTTTATATTCTTGTAATTTCTAAGAAAATAAAGGTAAACTCTCAACTGTAAACATCATTTGTAGCAGTAAAAAAAAATGCAACTCTAAAAGGAAAAGAGCATATGCAAAAGAGAAAGAGATATACAACCATAAAAATAGAAAGAATTGGGGATACATATGCACAATTAACGAGCTGTCTGTTCAGCTGGTCATTTATAAAAATAGGAAGAAGAAGAAGAAGAATTTCCATTAACTTACAGCTTGATTAGCAATTACTCGAGCACAAGATGTCTTCCCTGTTCCTGCAATGGAAACAGTAAAAGATACTTCGACTTAGAATAAATCTAAGGTAAGTAAGTTAGAAATTGTAAAGCAGGATAGAAAAAGAAGGCACCACATCAGTCAGCTAGTAGAGCTCAAAATGATTAAAGGGAATAATTATGTGGAGCATTGTTCACCAAAGAGCATTACATGAACTCTCCCAATGTTATTGAGAAATGCCAACATGTAACTTTTTAAAATTATTTCTTATTCACTTGAAGGTGAATAAAATAAAATTATCTCCCGTGCAGTGAAATCGCTACACTAGTGACAAGTATAACTGGACCGATGTCAAGCAGGTCTACCTTTTAAAATGCCACTACTGAAGTGCAAGACAAACCTGGAGGCCCTTCAAAAAGCACTGCTCGAGGTCTATTAGACTCAAACTTACACCTGGTGCCACGAGCAATGTCATCGTATACTTCAGGACTATGCAGGACCAATAATATTGTATCCTCAATTTCACTGCAAACCACAGAAAGATGAGCAAATTATTCCAGTACGTTATATTATGTGTAAGCATGGAAGTAGATCTGAATTCTGAAGTCACCAGTAAGGAAAACATGCAATCCTAAAATGTTGAAGCCCTTGTTTCTACATACCGTTTCTGCTGATCATATCCCGCAATATTCTCCCATGCTATGTCACCAGTTGAGATTGCAGGAGATTCTTTAAGACCAAAAACTCTAACACCCATGGTCTCTAAAACAGCAACTGATTTTTCAGCAGCTGAATCTATTCTGTTGCCGCGGCTGTCTAGATATCCCCTTGGTTTTCTTTCCGTGGCTTTTACCCTTGAACCAGCTAATTTTAATGCAGACACCAAAGCATCAAGCTCCTCCGTGTTAAAACTTCCCTTCTTTATAAACTCAATTTCCTAAAATCAAGTAAAAGGTCCAAAATTATACCAGAAGAAGAAGCTACTCAATCAAATATAAAGAGAAAAAAAACAGAGTTTAAACTGCACAATAAAAGAGTACGAAAACCAACTGCATTTTCAGAGCTGATGAGTGACTGAAATATAAAGACACACAAGTCTCCCTCATTGTCATCCTTATCTCCCAAAAGCTCTTTATTTGTTTGAACTTCCTTCTTTCTAGGGCTGTTGAGTGTCATCTGCCAAGCAGCTGGACTGAAAAAATAAAGGCATGATGAGAATAGGAATGTAACTTTTTCTCATACAAGTTCAATAGACAAGATGGAACAGTGATAACTCATAATATTCTATTTAAAACTTTAGTAGTCAATCAGGTCGACCACAACTAGGCAGAAGAGCCTTCGTACAATAGGGCTTGTAACTCTGGTGCTTTTACAAACCTGTCCCAAGCACGCAATACCATATCTGATCCACCGCCATGCTTTTCAGCTGTCAATCCGAGATGTGACACTATGTCCACAATGAGATGTGATGCTTCACATGTTGGAGGAATTTGAAACTTGACCGTGACCTGTGATATGATTATATCGCACTGGAGCCTATTAGATAAATTCTTAAAGATTAAATAAATCTAGGCAAAGGCCTACTACTATGTGTATCATATTAAATTGGAATTAAATGTGTGCATTTCTTCACCTTCTGACCCTTAACAGCAACACTGAATGGAGGATAAGAACCGCGGAGCAGTCCTTTACTTTTGAGTAAGTCCTCTAAACGAAGTCGTTCCTGCCTAACGATTTTCTCGAGATTTTCAAAATCGGATGGAGGAGTTTCTGTAGAAGGAGATTCTGCTGACGGAGCTTGAACTTCTGCCTGCAGAAAGCTAAGACCGACATCAAATCAACGTGATTACATACACCAAATAAGCTAATCAAAGAAGAAAAATAAAAGCAAACAACTAGCCCACCTCATTTGCATCAGCATGAGATATACTTAGCATTCCCATGCCAAACCCACCAGCAAGGAAAACAGGCAACATTGAAAAAAACTCCGGAAATTCTGATACTGATTCAGTTCTCGTTTTCTCTGATGCCGTGGTACTGATACACGCTAAACTTTTGTAATTCCCTGCAAATGTGGGTCATCCGAAGCAAAACTTAGTTAAACAAACTACATTTGATAGCCTTGCTTTCGCTCCCCATTTCAGGTTCAGGGTCTAGCCTAATGAAGGGATGATATCCTACAATCATGGGTTGCAAGGCAAGTGGCAATGCTTGAACAAACTCAGCATTCCATAACAGCCTAAGGATCAATAGATCATTTATTTTTTTCATGTTTCTTCACATTTTCAATAATGAAAACTCAGCTTATCGGTTCCACAATTCCAACTATAATTCAACAAATTTGATAAACTCAACTTTATGTTTCAATTTGATTATTTAAAAATTTGGAATAGTTTCAGGCCAATATGTTTGCACAGTGCTTCGGGATAATGTCTTAATCGAGTTAGGGTTTATGCATATCTAGAACTATTCAAAAAAAGCAATCAAACTTATATTATAACATTTATACTATGTTTCTTGTAAAAATATGCTGTCCAGTGGTAATCACTACTTTTTTTTTAAACAACATAGAACTAAATTAAGCAACAAAAAACAGTGATCTTTACTGGTGTACACATACAACGGAGAAAGTTAAGGTAGCCGTACCGTAGCATACGCCTCGATTTGCAATAGATGGAGAAGAAATTCGGGTTCTAATGGAGTTGATAGTTCGCCATGATCGACCTGTCTTGCAAATTCTCGTCAGAGTTGCCATTGCAGAATCTCTCTGCGACTCTGTCTCTAATTGTTTCGGCGAGAAGGAAGAAGGAAAAAAAAAATCCTGTTACTTGGGGGCCTGGGGCGCACACACCTCACGCATATACAACTACAAGCAAGTTCAACTATCTTGGACGAGCCCAACCCATTATGGGTCTGCTTTCAACCTAGATGGAATGAATGAACAGAGACGCTGAGACGACTTTATCTTGGACTGATTCTCCCTGAATTCTCAAAGGGAAAAATTAGGCTAAGGCCCGACCTATGGGTTACCCATAATATCAATCCCTTAATTAAAAGAAGTTTAAATCTAGGCCCCAAAATATTAAAAGACGTTGATACTTTTGTGCATATTGTCAAACCCATAATTAAATAAAATTTAAATTTATGTCCAGAATTATTAAAATATAGTGCGATGATGTTCCAACCACCACAGCCACCAGCCACCACCACCGCCGCCACCAGCCACCACCACCAACCACCTCCGACCACCACCGCCGCCCACAGCCACTGACAACCGCCGCCGCCACCCACCACATCCCGTCGCCACCGCCGACCACCACCACCATATGGATGTGTACACAGAAGTTACACATGCATATGGCATGTGTATCCAGAAGTTACACATTCATATGACATGTGATGCAAAGTTACACTATTATATAGATGTGTGCTCAGTAGTTACACATGTGTACGCATAAGTTACACATGCATATGCCATGTGTAGTCCACAGTTACACATGCCGTAACAGTTGTACATCAAAATAAACATACAAAAGTTACATGTATTAGCCTTGATATATATTTACAATAATTTATCCGTCTATCAATTATAGTAATCAGTTGTTATTGATAACAATACACAAGTTAAAACACTTGATATGAAAAAAAAAATCCTAGAAATGAGCCACCACATCCTATAATAGAACTGTTCTCATCCATTCTTGCCTTCCTATATACCAAAATGCTTGCATATCTGTAACAAAATAAACATTTGTGGGATTAGGTTGGATGAACAAAAAGAAAGAAAGAAAATTATAGAACAATTTAAAGGCGAATAACAAAGATCGTAGAAAAGCATCTAAATAACTCATCTTAGCATGTGTAATTAAAAGTTACACATGCACCAGTATGGTGTAACTAGGAGTTACATATGCATCTGTCTAATGTAGCTGAGAGTTACACATGCATATGACTAGTGTACCTGGCATGTACACTATGTTAACTCTGTAATATTTCAATCACTAACAAAAAAAATGAACCACATACTCCAACAACACTGCGATTACCAAAACCTGCTGATACGCATACAAAATGCATGTGTAATCTGCTGGTACATATACAAAATGCACGTGTATAACCAGCAGTTACACATGCATCTGACTAGTGTAACCAGGAGTTACACATGCGTATATCTTGTTTAATCAGGAGTTACACATGCATATATCTTGTGTACTCCGCAGTTACACATCCACAAATAATCTATCCTAGGATGGAGCCAAATAAAAATCCAGAGAGAACCACAACCAAAAGAATTAACAACAACAAAAAAGTAATTAACTCGATTGCTTACCCTCTCAAAGTGAGGCAGAGTCTTGTACTGGTTGGCGTAGACACCTAAATGGACCTCCTTGCATCCATCTACATCTTTAATAGCTACTACGCATATGAAAGTAACTAGGAGTTACACATCTATAAACGTGTGTCATGTATTCATAATAAACGTGCCACAAAACCGATGTATTTATAGCAAGATAACACCAAAAAAATGAAGTTACCTGGCGCTCAGCAATTTTCACCAAGTGTTTATACTAGGCGAGCACACTTCTCCCTGTGCCAAAATCATTGTAATTCAATCATCTAAAAGATCATAGTAAGCTGACAGGCTATTGAGTTAACAGAATTCCTTGAAGATTTAATCATTATCAAACCAATTTCCATCTTCATCTATAACTCACACTAACATAGCCATAAACATCCAATGATACCCTGTATTTACATCTCAGTCACCACCACATCTCAACTCCTTTCTTATGAAAATTTCATCAACAACATCACACCTTCTTGTTTCAGTTCCAGAAATTTAGTTCAAAAATCAACCTGTAATTTCAGTTCCACAACCAACCATCATGACCACTAATTTCCAATAAACAATACTAGTGTTACAAATTCGATTTCATTGAAAGAGCTACAACAAATTACATAGAATCAGAAGTAAAATACACAAAATTGATCAATTCAGTCAAAGTATATGGAATTCGTAAAAAATAGATGAGTAATATAGATGATGGTTCTGGTTTCTTCCTTTTCAACCACATTCTCATTAGATTTCACACTGAAACTAGCAAAATCATCAGCACCTTCCTAGTGTAATTGGTAGTTACACATGCATTTTCCTACTATAACCGAAAGTTACAGATGCTTAATTTGACCAATATCCTCGCCTACACTCCCATATATGTTACTAAATGTTATACAAAGTTATAGACTCAACAGAGTAGATACAATACTCGGCAATTCCACCACTACCACCTAATCTGACTCCTCTATGTAATCCTTCACCACCCACACTACCTCCAACTACAATACCACCATTAGCACCACCGCCTCTTATGAACCAGAGAATATCTTTCATATTAATAAATTTACCAACACAACATCAAAATTCCAAGATTCATACCCTTCAAATCAAGAATACACCTATTCATAAAAAAATGCTGATAATAAAACAAGTTATGTCATATAAGAAAGCAAGAATCAGCTTACTTACCACTGACTTCAAATCCTCCTATGTTAAGAGTTAGGGTATCCATCTTACTAGATATATAAGTTTAGATTGACTTTAAATGAAAATCATCTTATCTGTTTGAAAAAGATTGTTGCTAAAACTTCAACACTCGAGTCTGTTGAAGGACGAACTTCAAGACATACATCTTTGCATTCTTCTGCTCTGCACAAAACAACACAAAACTTTATGCATTCCTTTTCCCTACACAAAACCAGTAGTGTAAGCCAACAATTAACATAAAATGGATGCACAATCACCTTATCTAAGGCATGTAATTGAGATCTAGAATGTGGTTTTCAATAATTATTATGAGGATATTTCTTTATCATGCTAATTTGATCTGTATAGGAAAGTTATACAAGTTATCTGAATGTGTAGAGAAAATTTACACAAGCTAATCGGATGTGTAGACGCAAGTTACACATGCAAATTGGATGTGTAGACGCAAGTTACACATGCAAATTGGATGTGTAGACGAAAGTTACACATGTTGTGCATAATAATCACATAACAAAATTCTTTGATTTGTGATTCTTATTCACAATTTCATCTGGTTTTGAAATTGTTACATCTTCAGATATGCTCAAACAAATTGACACAACAACAATTAATGATCAAAAACATTTCATATCTACTCATCCAACATAAGTATATGCGTATTCTCACAACAGTAAATTCACCTTCATCCTTACAACTTGCATTAACTTGAATTAACCGAACAGAAGCAACATCTTCATCAATTGACTCCTATTTTCAAATCCAACACAAAGAAATCTACAAAATCAACAAATCAGATTAGGTAGAAAAAAAAATTAAACTACTTCATTTACGAAAATATTAAATGGGTAACACAGATTCACACATGAGAATTACAAATCTGGAGTCTGATTTTCAAACAGGTAAATGATAGAATAGATCGACGAAGAACCCTAAAAGTTTTGGAAACTCTTTTTCAAAAAAAAATCGAATATCTAACTCAAAATGAAGAGAAATGGAAGGCGAAAGTAGATCTGAATGCTAATCATAAATCGGATAATAAAACTGAACTGAAATCAAAGTTTTAGGTTTCAAAATCTTAATAAAAAAAATCAAAACTAAAACATGAAAAAAATGAAAAGGATACAGCAAAAGAAACTTATCTTTTATTTAGTCTTTGTTGATTAAATCTTCAGAGTTCTTCGTTGATGACGAATTTACTCAATTATTCTCCATTACAGGCACAAAAACTCCATTAAAATTCAAGATCTAATGAGAATTTGATGTGTTTTTCACTGGATTTGTTGTTTGAACGATTGATTAGCTATGTGTCGATCTCAATTTAGGTTTGTGTCGTTGAATCAATTGCTGGTAATTTAAGTTTTGAGATCTCTGAAAGTAGCTGAAGAAGGATGGAGAGAGAAAGAAAATCTAAAAATGAAAAGCTCTCATGATTTCCCTCTTGTATATTCAAAAGGGTAGTGTTGTCATTATTAAAATTCGTAATAATTAATTATGGGCCAGATCTGAAGAAAATTTGATATTTTGGGCCTAGTAATAGCATTTTCCTAAAGTATGGAGTTGACAATGAAGGATCCATTTTGTGGGGCTTCTATATATTGAACCCATATAGTATGGGGGTTATAGTATTTTTCACTTCTCAAAATCTTATTTTCAAACTTTATATCCGTAATATACATGTTAATCACTTCCCGTGCTTTATATATGTTAAAGCTTGAGCATAATATAAAGAAACAATATAAACTTTTTTTTAAAAAAGATCTTGTTGAAGTAGATATATAGAGAAGAGAGAGATCTTATTCGGTAGATATCAATGTAGTATTACATAGGAATGAGACTCTATTTATAAGCTAAGGTGTTAACCCTGGTTACATATAGATGGGCCGCACACATGGCCAAAGTCCTTACAACACTCCCCCTTGTGCGATCCAATAATAGTGCTTCATATTTAATGCTTCACATATAATGCTTCCGATGTAGCGCTTCAGACATAGTTCTTAAAATCTAGTTTCGCTCTTCGATGACCACTAGCCTCATTAAAACCTCGCCAGGAAAACCCATAGGGACAAAACCTGAACTAAGGAAAAAGAGTACAATATTAAGAAAACTTAGAATAAAGTTGAACTCGCATATGTTGCCTCGTTAAAACGTTGAGAAGGGAAAACCCATTGGGAAAACACCTTGAGGAAGGGAAAAGGTACAACGCGATAAGTCCAAAGGTATGCCTTTGCTGAATACCCGTACATAATATCTTATCTATGTTTATAGATGATTGATGAACACTTAGTATTGATACGCAACATTATTATCAATACTACTAGTTGACTTGTGCCGAAAACTGTTACGATGCAATCCATGCTTTGTTGTGCTTTGATTCTGATATTGTTCAACAATTATATCAATGAAATCTGCAGGTCTTCATCATTTATCATGTAGTAGGTGTAGTTATGGTTGCCTCACTAAAAACCTTGCCGAGTAACAAAAACCCTGTGGGAACACTAATCTCGATCGAAGAGAAAAAGAGTACAACACAGCTTCACATTTCAGAGTTTAAATATGTCGGCATCTTATCCTCAGATCCTCCCCCTGATGTCAGCATTTCCTCTGATTCCATTTAGAGGAGCTTCCAGACAGTTCCCTTAGTCTATACTTTCCAAAAGTGAATATAAGAAATGACTTAGTAAATAAGTCAGTCATGTCTCCCCCTGATTACATTCATGGGAGAAGAGGTTATTATTCCTTTATAATCAACAACTTTTGGATTGCACTTCCATTAGCAGTCCTCTTTATGTCTTTGTGGGGATAAAACAAACTCATGTTAATGGTTCATTTTTAAGTATATGGTTACATTCATTATACCGTTCCAAAGACGTTGCGTCAGCGCTAAACTATATCTAGCAAACAAGTTCACTGAGGATGAAATATTTGGTCGAGTACATTGTGCTAAGTACAACAATGCATCTAGTGCACTTAGATAGGGGAATTTCATTTCCCAGCACATCTTCGTCATCTTTCTTTAGATGAAATTGTCATTTACTTACATTTGTACTTCAACTAATCATGGGAGTGCTAGCAGGATGCATGTCCTTGTTAAATTGCTTGACAACTTTGGACATATGCAAACTGATGGAATAATATACCACAAGCTCGGTGTTCGATCGATCTTTTCCCATATTTTCTTCTCAATCTCGAATTTCAAGCAGCTTATAAAATCTCTTATTTCATTAAGAGTACGTACCATGTGTAACGACCCTTATTTTACATAAGCCCGGCCGGCACTTACACAAAATTTACGCCGTCACTTTTGATGAAGAGACAACTAGACAGTAGCAGGCAATTGATAAAACAAGACACTTGTAAAAATTTAATAAATAAGAGATGTCAACCTATGTACAACTTGATGACAGTGGCTCAATAAATACAATTGTCAAAGGTATTCCAACCCAAAAAGAATAACAAGAGATACCCCATCTTTTTTTACCCTCACTATCTCATTACAAAACTCAGGAAAACACAAACACCATGAGGAAAAATATATATGTTCACTCTAATCTAGATATATCCTGAGAAGCCAACCAATGACAATATAACCACCAATTTCTCGATCACTAACACCTGTAAAAAAAACTATCAACAGGAGTTAAACTCCACGCAAGTTCTCAATAGACAACTCCGCATTAAGACAAGAATCAGAAATACAAACAAATAGTTACTTTGGGTAGACTATGGACTCAGTTGACAGAGGACCTATGAAGCATTGAACAAATCTACTCTATAAGCAGAATCAACCACAAACTGCTACCCTATAACAATTATTAATTAACTCAATTGCGAAAATAAACAAAAATAGAACAACTGTATCCACAAAAGAGAAATGAGATCTAATTACAAAGTTTTCTTTTATAACCATTCACTTCCAAAACAAAATCTACCATATACTAGAAAACATCATATACACTGCAACTATGTAGCATCTTAGGAAATATAATCTGACGTCCATCAATCATCTCATCTAACCATTTACCCATACAAACACGTCCGTACAAATTAGATCACACCCCATACTAGAATATATAGCAACGCCACAGGGAGCATATCTCTCGCACCCATCTATTTTTATATCATTAGTCCACATATATCTTTTTCGGAAACATATCCTCCCTTGTTTCAGTTCTTTGATAAGGAACATAATAAGAGGCATACTCAACGCCATAACAAGGAAATGAATAAGAGGCGTACTCAACACCATGAATCCAATTTCAATCCTTTGATAAGGAACTGATTAACAAGCGTACTCAATGCCATGGATCCAATTTCAGTCCTTTGATAAGGAACTGATTAACAGGCGCACTCAATGCCATGAAGCCAATGGACATGCCAAGAGGCTGTTGTAGACACCATTTCCACAACAAAGCATCTCAACAATAAACTCCAATGTGTTACGCACAACCCATGTCCTAACAGTCGATACTTGGTACTTCAGTTTAAAAAAAATAATAAACCCACAAAGACAATATTCAATCGATCACTAGACAACAATATAACACCAAAGTCAAAAATCAGTCGAAATATGTAACTATTTGGTTAAACCCTCAGCCGTTCAGACTAGTCTCACAATCACATATAATATTTAACGGTACACGTTTTAAGCATCACGACCACTTTTAGAAATGATGAGGACAATAATAGATCTAACTAACTACTAACGACGGAACTACGAACGGTAATTGAACAAGCCGCTCGTGGATGTAACATCAATTTAGCTACTTACCTACATTTAAAAATAGTAGTCGTACTACCAAACCAATTAATGGAAGGACTAAACGTTACAAGGCATGAACTCATTTATTTCAAGTTATAGCTAGTCGTACTAGGTCAGAATCTCTATGTATAAACTGATTCATATACACATCTCACATCAGAACTAGCAGCTAAAGTAATAGTTGATTAATGAGAAACAGACTATATTCATAGATCCACACTTGTGTCTCTATACAAATTCATGATCTACAAACACATGATTACCAAAAATTATAAATTTAGTCATGGCTAAAACTTTTTCATTAGGCTAGATATCATACACCTAGAAAATTAGATAAATCCAAAAAAAGATAAGCAGGAAGTAACCATCATCTATAAACAAAACACAAAAGCACCCGTCTAAATAGGGAATTGAGAATTTAGGTTTGTTTTCTTCATAAACCCTAGGCAATATCTCTAAGTTCTGTTTAATGACAATCTAAATTGATTCCTAAAATGTCCCAATGAAAAGAGTCTAAAGGAAACTTGCCTTAATTTTTAGTTAGCGCATCCGGTACCCAGTCTTCTCAAGAAGAAATCAAACTACCGATCAATTCCTAAAGCAAACAAAATTAGAATCACAATTTAACTCTTGATTTCCAAAGATCATACGAAGAACAAGGAAAAACCCATTACAATATATTCCTTATCAATATTTCCCTGTATTGCTAGATTTTCACCTCCACCACCTCTCTGCTATTTTTTTTCTTCTTTCTTCCTTTCAAATGATACGAGAATCTCATTTTTCTTATGAATTCACAGAAACCCTAGGAAGATAGTAAGTGACCATCTTTACTTGTTAAGGGGAAACCACCTCTAAGGAATAACCAATAGTCCTATCTGTTTATAATTATCATTTCTCCCCTAACATATTTGAGCTAGAAGGCGGATATTACACCATGTCCATATCATCGACATAGATAGCTACAATTCCAATTCAGAAACTTTCTTTGTGAGTATGCATGGACAAATACCTTACTTGTTTATCCCTTCCCAATCAAATAGTCACTCAGATGGGTATACCAAATCCGCCTGATTGTTTCAATTCATAAGTGAACATTCCAATCTAATTGAAAACGTACTCCGTGGTCCAGAGTCATTTGATTTGGGCGACAAAAAGTTATCAAACACTTTTGTAAATATGTTTATCTCTTAATCCTTACAGAGATAAGTAATATGACCACATAAAAATGTTGTATTTCAAGTCCTTTTGAAACTACCAAGCTAACTAAGTAGCAGAACGCTATAATGTTCGTTACAAGAGAGTAAACAATTCCAGAGCGTTGTGAGAAACCTCGCGCCATAAGGAGAGTTTTGATACGTTGAGACTCCATTCTTCCCGCTGTGCTTTATGACAAATAATCATGTATGTCCCATAGGATTTACACTTGGTTGGTTAGCACTACCACACCAAATACCTGTATATTTGTCAAAGAATCAAGTTCTACCTGGATTGTGTAGGCCAAATATGCTCTTTGTTGACATTAAACAATAAGAAGCATGGTTCGATCTCATCGTGCTCTATTTCCTTGAGCAACTATATATAAAAATAATCATTAATACACTCGCACGATCTTTCCATTGACTCGTGTGTGTTCTCATAATCCTTTAGGATTTCATTGTTCTTTGGAATCATTAAACATAGGAGCGTCCTCCAATATTGATTCATGGACATAGTCAGAGTCAATAATATTAGATGATTTCATTAATGATACAAATTAGGTTGTGCCTTACTCATCTACTTCCTTTCTAGGTGAGCATTGATCGAACCTAGTGGTCTCTTCATCTCCCTTTATGAATCCACAGCCTCAACCACACTTCCACGAAGTGCAGTTGTAACACCTTAGTCTATGGTGTACTCCATATTGAGGATTTCTAACCCTGCAAGCACATTTGCAGCTGATATGTGTGATCTTGTCACGTTGCCGATATCAGTGCACTTTCTGAAATCGATTATTCTTTTCACTTCACATTTACTTTTGTGGAGTACAAGAATCAATATGACACAGAGTGGGAACACACCACGACAATTCATGTCGTTTCCTTAGGGGGGAAAATCTCTTATCTCCCCCTAGCGATAGGAAGACTGTCTCATTAAAGGGACGATCCATAAATATATCGGATAAGAGATTGCCTGTTAAAGGTTTCAAATGCGGATAATTGTTGGGAATTCATATCCAACATAGCTACTTAATCGTTCTGATTACCAACTATAGTACGGTATGGAGTCGTAATGGCACATATATAGCATAACCAAAAATGCGTAACAATACAAATGTCAGGCTTATGTCCAATTACCAACTGGTACGCAGAAAAGGTTGACTAATATTGGGTTCTAAAACGAATTTAAGTAAAGGTGCGTTTAATATTGCATATCCCCCAAGCAGTTAAAGGTAGGTTTGTACGCATAACCATGCCTTAGACATCATTTGTAGCCTTTGATGATAGCCTTTGCGAGACCATGAGGTATAGGATGTTGCATTGATCCTATTAAATGTGCAATCACAATCAAGCCCTTTTGGTGTGCACTAGCTAGCATTAACAAGGGGTGGTGAGCCCTTACATGTATAATAAGTGCTAGGATTGTTTCAAAACACACATAATTTCTTGTGAACAATAATTAATTCAACACTTCGAATCATCTACCAGAGCCACAAATCACTTGAATGATCCGCATTCTGCATGGATATGTTCCCAAATATCACCTTTTTTGTTTTGGAAGAATGGGTTGTTTACCATTTGCATCTTAGCATGGTCTCAATCACTAAAGAATGACTTTGTAAAATGAGTGTTTGTACCATAATATTTTACACTAAAAATGGGCTTACTTGGGCTTAATATGCTCCTCTTATTAGCCAAATATAGCTAACTAGGCCTCACAAGCACTATACATAGAAGCCCATGTGCAAGTATTCAAATCAAGGCATAGAGGTGCAACGTCATCATTGGTAGGGACCAATCAGTGGGCGCCACGTCAGCAAGCCACGTCAGCAAAGGTGGTGCCACACCAGCACGTGACGTCAGTAAAAGTGTGCCACATCAGCATGCCATGTAAGCAAAGGTGCCACGTCAGCTTGCGTGATGACATGGAAGGCCACCACGTCAGCAACATGGGTGCCATGTCAGCATGTTACGTGAACACAATGGTACCATGTCAGCCGCCACATTACGTGGAAAACCGCCACATCAGCAACATGGGCGCCACGTCAGCAAAGCTGCTGAGGTGGCATAGCGCCGCGTCAGCATAATATACAGCCAGCATTTGTCGTGGCCAAATATTCTCTCGCGGTTAGAATATTCCTTTAGGGTTAAACGACGTCAGCATATTTCGTTGAATTTCTAACGGCGACAGCATATTCCGTCACTGAGTTAGAAGCAACTGTCGGCGACCATGACCGGCGGCTGGACGAAAGTTCGTACGACCTCGGATGTTTACGCCCCAATTATCTACACTGTCGGATATTTACGCCCCGCCAAGCCAAGCCGAGTTGGCCCAGTCAGCCGAGCCGCTAGCCGAGCTAAGCCAATAGCTCACTGGATTTTTCTACCCTGTGCTAATTAGCCTTGCGGATTTATACGCCCCACTGTGGGCTTAAGTAAACTACTCTTCTTGGGCTTTGCATTTTACACTCATTTGTTTGGGCAACCCTCTGCACCTTTTGGCTTAGCTAAATCCATAACCCTTGAGGAAGTTTCTGGAAACATCTAGAAGGGTTGCTGGCCAAGTCACGCAGAGAATGTACTGGAATATTGCAGAAGACATGCAGGGCAAGTTAATGCAATTTATGCCAGGGAGGCATGCAGGGAAAATTATTACAGGGAGGCATGCAGGGAAAATTAATACAGGGCGGCATGCAGGGGAATTAATACAATTTATACTTACCTAGAAATTAGGGTAAGGGCCGGATTTGCAACTTATAAATTGATGGGTACATAACCCTAAAAGGTAAACAATTTTCTCCACACAAACTCCTGTGAAAAACTCTAGCTAACTTAAGCATCGAAGGGTTTTTTGCAGGTACCTCCCATTCACAGTTCACGTGGAGAGAAAGGCAGCGGTTCGATCTTCAACTAATCATCATCAGATTCGTGTTTGGGGTAGAAATATTTTACCATTACAAACATTGGCGCCGCTCCAAGGGGATTTGTAATTACCCGTCCCTCAACCGATATTGTCCCCACTTAGCAACTGCGGTCATCCGGCAGTGTGGGGTTTTTAACGGACATTCGCTGCGGTAATCCAGCAGAAACTTCCCGGATGGTCACCCATCCCTGGATTACTCCCGCCCGAGCACTCTTAACTGCAGAGTTTTCTCTCAACTCTGGAGCCAACTGTGCTGAAAAGGCCTCGGTGATAGGAAAGGACAAACCATTACTTATATTCCATTCGGCCAACCACTGCCGAATATCGGGGTATTACAATACCACCACCTTAAATTGGATCCGTCCTCAGCTCCAAAATATATATACAAACCCAGATCTCCGACGTTCCCTGCCCCTTAAATTGGAGCCATTCACTGACAAACCATTACTTATATTCCATTTGGCCAAATGGAATATAAGTAATGGTTTGTCATTTCCTAACACCGAGGCCTTTTCAGCACAATTGGCTCCAGAGTTGGCAGAAAAATATGCAGTTAAGCGTGCTCGGGCGGGAGCAATCCTGGGATGGGTGACCTCCCGGGAAGTTGCTACCGGATGACCGCAGCGATGCCCGTTTAAAACCCCATACTGCCGGATAACCGCAGTGGCTAAGTGGGGACAGTATCGGTGGAAGGACGGGTCGTTACAAATGGTATCAGAGCCGACGACAGGTTACCTGCCGAGGGTGAGAGAGTACGCTGCACGGATTGAGTCAAGTACTGGTCTCATGAGGGGCAGGAAACGTCGGAGATCTGGGCTTGCGAATATATTCTAGAGCCGAGGACGGCTCCAATTTAGGTGGTGGTATTGTAATACACCGATATTCGGCACTGGTTGGCCAAATGGAATATAAGTAATGGTTTGTCATTTCCTAACACCGAGGCCTTTTCAGCACAATTGGCTCCAGAGTTGGCAGAAAACTCTGCAGTTAAGCGTGCTCAGGCGGGAGCAATCCTGGGATGGGTGACCTCACGGGAAGTTGTTGCCGGATGACCGCAGCGATGCCCGTTGAAAACCCCACACTGCCGGATGACCGCAGTGGCTAAGTGGAGACAATATCGGTTGAGGGACGGGTCATTACAGGATTCGAGAAAAGAGATCGTGTTTTCCCGAATCAAAATTATGGCAAAAGTAAGACAGACTATACGAAAGATCGTTTCTGCTAGCAATCCTCGACACTCAGTCCAATCAGCACCTGCAGTGCCTACCGGAAACAGACAGGGTTGAGATCGTGTTCGTGATAGAACCTCAGTTCGTAGTCGAGATCGAGATTGTGTTCGTGACATAACCCCAGATCTGAATAATCGGAGAAGCGAAAAACAACCGATGATCGAAGACGAAAGAATGGATGTGGACTCCATATCTGATGGAGAAAATCCACGAGTTCGAGCAGACAGAGGGCATGTATTCGGTAGCCCGTCAAGGAGGAATGATGATCGACATGACCTGTGAGATGGACGAACCGCGACTCCTAGTATAGAGGAAGAACTGTTACGCCGTCAGCTGGACGAGGTGGAGAAAGAGAACGCTCTCCTGAGATTAGAACGTGAGAACCAGTCTCGACCGAGGACTGGTAATCTGAACAACCAGAAGGGTCGGTCTGTATGGGAGCGCCTTGTAAGTCGAGTTAGCCCGCGAAATACACACCGAAACAAAGAAGTGATCGATCTTGACAGACCAGAAAAAAATCTGTTGGTCACTGGAGATCTACCAAGACGAAGGTGTGTACGAGACCGACGAGCAGGAACCCGAGCACGGACAACTGCAACTCAGCAGAGTACGGCCAGAACTACCACCCGCTCAAAACGTCTCAGGAATGACGAAGATGAGGTTCGATATCGGCACGATGAGAGAGAATTTTCGCACGATTACTATGCTCGTTCGGAGCAAGGCAGAGCTGGAAGAGAGTCAACTGGACCCCAAAGGAAAAGAATAAGATCTAAAGTTGATATTCTAGAGGATCAGGACTATGAGCAGGAAGACAGTTCCTCTGATGGCAACATAAGCGCAATCATGGATGCTCCCCTTTGCAAGATGATCGAGAAAGTATTGTCGAAAAAGTGCTCCAGAGAGGAAAGGATAGACAGGTTGCATCGAGCTGCATGAGCTCCTTTCAAACTGAATATCAGAGAATTCCGGCCGCCAATGAATTTTCAAGTTCCCAAGCTGCCAGAATTCGATGTGAAAACAGATGATCCAGATTAGCATGTTTTACACTATGAAACTGCCATGACCCTGTGGCAGTACAGCGTTGAGTTGATGTGCAAGATGTTTCCACAATCACTGATTGGTGGAGCAATAACGTGGTTCAATCATCTCCCGGCACGGTCGATCGGGACTTACCATAAGCTGGTTGATGAATTCTGCTCTCACTACAAATACAACAGACGTGATCGGAAGGGATGCCACGCATTGTTCCTTATGGGAATTCTAAAGGAGGAAAGCATCAGACAGTTTACTCGACGCTTCAAGCAAGAGGTGGCCGATGTGGATGGTGCCAATGATCAAGTCATCATCTCGGCTTACATACAGGCATACCAGTATGATCAAAGAGGTGTGTACGGTTCCTTGGTCAAGAGACCACCAAAGACTCTGGAAGAACTGTATGATCGAGCATAAGAATACGCTCGAGTTGAGGATGATTCCAAAGCTCGAGAAACAAGAGAAGTTAACAATTCATCCAATCATCCCAATGACGGGAAGAAATACAAGTCGAAGAACCGTTCTAGTGGACAGCATAATGATCGAGGTGAAGTTCGAGAGAAAAACCATGGGGAACGAATGGAAACTGGATATCAGAAACATCATGATATGAAGCTGACACCGTTGAACATACGGCTTACAGAGTTGTATGAGAAAATAAGCAAGGATTTGATCCCCCCATGGCCTTTGCCAGCGGAGACACGTGATAAAATAAAATACTACAATTATCATAAAGATATTGGTCACAAGACTGAGAATTGTCGCTCCTTACAGATCGAAGTCCAGCGAATGATAGACGCTTGGAAGTTACAAGAGTACGTGAAAAAGGATTTTGGGAAAGGTTCGGGACAATTTGGCACAACACATGTGATTAATGTCAGTCATGCCAGGATCCATTCAATGACTAGAAGGGCATCATAAGATGAGACCAGGAGAAAGCTCAGGCAATTAGAGGAATGGTACGTGACAAATCACATAGATTTTGTCAGTGGGAATGGATCAAAAATTCTGGAGCTTGGATGCACAAAGATCGAGTTCTCTGAAGCAGACATGATAGGTGTATATGCTCCCCACAATGATGCTATCGTCATAACAGCTTGGATTGGCATGTTCCATGTACACCGTATTCTAGTGGATACAGGAAGCTCAGTGAGCGTGCTGTTTTCAGGAACATATTCCTGTATGAATCTCTCACATGACATGATCGAGGAGGATGAAAATCCAATTATCGGTTTCAGTGGCGAAGTTACAAAGGCGATTGGGAAAGTAAAGATGCCTATAACAGTGGCTGACAAGTCAGTTCTAGGTAATTTATTATTGATGGATTGTCGAGCTCCCTATAATGCGATCGTAGGACTAGACTGGCTGCATGCGATCGGTGCAGTCACATCCTCATATCATCAATGTCTGAAGTTTATTACACCTGAAGGGGTCGTGAAGGTTAGAAGCGACCAGATGACCGCCCATAAGTGTCACGAGAATGCTATGGATGAATACAGGAAATCAGAAGTTAGCGGGAACCAAATCCTGCGAGTCGAAAAAAAATAACAATTACATAATCCTCTCCCTCCAGAATCATATATGGGAGAGGACGCGGCTGAACCCCCAAAAGTCGAGAAATTGATCGAGGTTCAGATTGGGGATGAGAAGCACAAAACCACGTTCGTAGGGGCAGATCTACCCGCACATGAACGTGATGGTTTGATTACATTGTTAAGGGAAAACGTTGACATTTTCCCATGGAGTTTTGCTGAAATGCCTGGAATAGATCCGAAGGTAGCCTGCCACAGGCTAAATATCGATGAGAAGTTCCATCCAGTTCGTCAGAAAATTAGGAATATGGCACAAAGCAAAAAATATGGAGTTGCTGTAGAAATCGAGAAGCTGATGGAAGCAGGCTTTATTCGACCGGTACAGTATCCTCGCTGACTGTCCAATGTCGTTCCCGTTCCAAAGAAGAATGGTAAAATTCGTGTTTGTATCGATTTTACTGATTTAAATAAAGCATGTCCGAGTGATCCGTACCCACTTCCGTGGATCAGAGATTTGGTGGATGCAACCTCAGGGTACGGGAGACTATCATTCATGGACGGTTTTTAGGGGTATAACTAAATACTTGAGGGAGATCAAGAGCATACTGCCTTTGTGACTGACAGAGGAGTTTACTGCTATACTATAATGTCATTCGGGCTAAAGAACGTAGGGGCGACCTACCAGCATTTGGTAGACCATATGTTCAAATATTTGATTAGGAAGACGATGGAAGTATATATCGATGATATGGTAGTAAAATCTAAGCAAAAGGAGTCGCATTTTCTTGATCTACAGAATACGTTCGATATCTTGAGGCGATATCGTATGAAACTCAATCCAGCAAAATGTTCATTCGGGCTATCCTCAGGAAAGTTCCTTGGATATTTGATGACGCACAGAAAAATCGAGGCGAATCCGGAGAAAATCATAGCCATCAGAGAGATGCCATCCCCAAGAACGAAGAAGGAGGTCCAGAGGCTAGCGGGGCGATTAACAGCTTTAAATAGTTTCATTTCACGTTCGTCGGATCGATTCAAACCATTCTTTGACGTTTTGAAGAAAACAGTGAATTTTGGTTGGACGGATGAGTATGAAAGAGCCTTCGATGAGATCAAGCAATATTTGTCAACTCCCCCAGAATTGGTGAGTCCAAAAACTGGACAACCTATCGGAGTTTATCTGGCTGCAACAGAGAACGCTATGAGTGCAGTGCTATTTGTTACGGATCCATATGAAAAGCCTGTTTACTTCGTCAGTAAATCTTTGACGGGGGCGGAAACACGGTACAAAAAAATTGAGAAGATAACACTTGCCCTGTTGCATGTATCTCGTCGCCTCAAATCATATTTCCAAGGGAGACAGATCGTAGTCTATTCTGAATATCCGCTGAAGAGAATCCTGGAACATGCTGATGATTCCAGCCGACTAGCCATATGGTCAAATTTCCTGGGGGCGTATGAAATCAAGTATGAAATGAGAACTGCAGAGAAGGGACACGCTCTGGCTCCACTGTTAGCATATTTTCCTGTGGATAACATAGAAACGGTTACCGAAGAAGAAGATGAGTTGTTGAACAAACCCATAGAGTCAACCACAAATCAAACTGGGGGCGAGTCCGCAATGGAGGTTGATACACCTGTGCCACTATGGGATGTGTTTACTGATGGGTCATCAAATGTTGGTGGAGCTGGAGTTGGATGTGTCATCCTTACTCCCGAAGGTTCAAGGATCGAGAAAGCGACTAGATTAGGCTTTCGAGTATCAAACAATGAAGCTGAATATGAAGCAGCAATTATCGGTTTAAAATATGTCAAACAGTTAGATGCGAAGAACGTGAAGCTGATAACTGATTCTATGCAAGTAGTTAACCAGTTTCTGGGGACCTACAGAGCCAAGGAAGAGAGGATGGCCTTATATTTAGATCGTATGAGAGAGCTGGTAAATGAATTTGAGCAATTCTCTATTGGGCAGCGACCACGGTTGGAAAAAAGGCACGCAGACGCTTTAGCATATCTATCTTCCGCAGTCGATACTGATACCACCCGTTTCGTTGTAGTGGATTTCCAAGAGTTACCCAACATCTCCGACAGCCACTTTGTTCTGGCTCTTGAACACACTAGTGAGGGCAAGAGGGTAACTATATCAGCACAGGGAGATATCGAAAACATTGACAGCAATATGGATGTTGACAGTCCAGTGATAGACGATTCAGGCAATCCTGCTGAAAACGCTTCAGACTGGCGTCAACCTTATATTCGGTATTTGACAACCAGTGAACTCCCAGAAGATGAGCATCTCGCTTCAAAAGTGAAAAGGAATGCTTTGAGATATTCAATGATTGAGGGACAGCTAAACCACAAACCTGTAGCTTTGGAGCCATTTTTGCGATGCATATCAGCCGAAGAAGGTCAACAGATATTGGCGGAGGCTCATGAAGGAATATGTGGTAACCATTCTGGAGGGCGCAGTCTCGCGCACATGATACTTGCCCAGGGGTACTTCTGACCATACATGCATAAAGATGCTAAAGAATACGCGCAAAAATGTGTGTCATGCCAAGAGCATGCTCCAATTCCTAAAAGGCCCGCCAACGAATTGCATCCAGTTTTAAGTCCCTGGCCGTTCGCGAAGTGGGGACTAGATGTCGTCGGACCACTCCCCTGAGCTCCTGGAGGAGTGAAATATGTATTGGCCGCTACTGATTATTTTACCAAATGGGTCGAGGCAGTAGCATTGGTACATGTTACCAGGTACAACGTAAAAAGGTTCATATGGGAGAACATCGTCTGCAGATTTGGAATCCCACACGAGTTGATGTCAGACAATGAGAAGCAGTTCGATTCCGGAGTGATCAAAGAATTCTGCAAGAACCTGAGCATTCGCCATAACTTTTCTACTCCATATTATGCTCAAAGCAATGGGCAGGCAGAATCGACAAATCGTGTTATTATGGACAACCTCAATAAAAGGCTGGAAAAGGCGAAGGGAAAGTAGACGAAGGAGTTCCATGGAGTCTTATGGTCTTACCGGACGACCCCAAAAAGATCCACTGGATTTTTTCCATTCACACTGGCTTATGGAACAGAGGCAGTCATAACCACTGAGGTACACCTGAAGACTACCAAGACCCGTGCTGTCGAATTTGGAAACAATGAAAGCATACTGGATTTAGATATAGAGCTGCTGGAAGAGCAAAGAGAAACAGCCTTGCAGCAGTTGGTTCGATATCAGTAGGCAATCAAGCTGAGTTACGACCAAAAGGTCAAAGAACGAGCATTTAAGCCAGGGGAGTATGTCTTGAAGAAAACCTGAGCAGCCACAATGGAACCAAACTGTGGAAAGCTCAGAGAAAACTGGGAAAGTCTATACATAGTGGACAGGCCAGCATCTCATGGCTCCTACTACCTAAGGAACCTCGATGGTACTCAAGATTCAAAACCATGGAAGCCATGGAATTCGTTCCACTTGAAGAAGTTTTATCATTAGCTAAATTCGCATAGTAGTAGTTTCGTTCAAATCCTGCTGTGCTGCACTCTTTTTCCTTTATGATGGTTTTATCCCACTGGGTTTTCCACGCAAAGGTTTTAACGAGGCAGCTGTTGTTGGGCAGTAGGTACTTATCTTGTTATTCCTATTCAGATATTTAATTCAATATTATTTTGGTACTCCATACTCTATCAATATTATTTTCGTGTTTAATTATAAGCTGCTGCGAATGGTTCGAATCCGCAGTCAGTCCTAAATGGCAAAGCAGTTTAGTTCGAGTCTGCTGTCAGCAGCATCTCCAACACCTCGCAGATAGGGTGAATGCACAGTTCGAGCATTTTTACCCCATTCCAAGCGTATCCCCATCATGAGGGACGTCAACAAATGTGGCGAACATTTTCTCCTGTCCAGACATGGGTAAATGTACACATCTCGACTCTGCGCGCATCTTGAATAGTAGGATTGCCCCCCTGCACGAATTCAAGATAGCAGAAAAACTCATTTTTATTCCATGCGCGAGCAAAATGCAGCAAGGAAGTGCACCCTTACGCGAGCATTGAGCAGCATAACTCAAATGACATACTGAGGGCGAGTTTTATATCACCTCAATCATTTGGGGGCGAGATATATAGCACCTCATCTCACAAACAAAACAATACCTAGGGGCGAGTTGCATAACACTCCATAACACGCTTGGGGGCGAGTTATGCAACACTTCAGAATGATGTGAATTCAGTCGCCAGTAGAATTGGGGAACCCGAACTTCTTAACCCATAACAGGTTATGGATTAAGAGGGGGCGATGTTTGTACCCTAATATTTTACACTAAAAATGGGCTTACTTGGGCTTAATATGCTCCTCTTATTAGCCAAATATAACTAACTAAGCCTCACAAGCACTATACATAGAAGCCCATGTGCAAGTATTCAAATCAAGGCATGGAGGTGCAACGTCATCATTGGAAGGGACCAATCAGTGGGCGCCACGTCAGCAAAGGTGGTGCCACACCAGCACGTGACGTCAGTAAAAGTGTGCCACATCAGCATGTTACGTGAACACAACGGTGCCATGTCAGCCGCCACATCAGCATAGGTGATGACGTGGAAAACCCCCACGTCAGCATGGCTGCTGATGTGGCATAGCACCGCGTCAGCATAATATACAGTCGGCATCTGACGTGGCCAAATATTCTCTCGCAATTAGAATATTCCGTTAGGGTTAAACGGCGTCAGCATATTCCGTCGAATTTCTAACGACGACAACATATTCCGTCAGGAAGGAATATTCCATCACTGAGTTAGCAACAACAATTGCCGGCGACCAAGTCCGGCGGCCATGTCCGGTGATTATTCCCGGCGACCGTGACCGACGGCTGAAAGAAAGTTCGTATGACCTCGGATGTTTATGCCCTAATCATCTACGCTGTTTGATATTTACGCCCTGCCAAGCCGAGCCGAGTTGGCTCAGTCAGCCGAGCCAAGCCAATAGTTCACTGGATTTTTCTACCCTGTGCTAATTATCCTTGGGATTTATACGCCCCACTGTGGGCTTAAGTAAACTACTCTTCTTGGGCTTTGCATTTTACACTCATTTGTTTGGGCAACCCTTTGAACCTTTTGGCTTAGCTAATTCCATAACCCTAGAGGAAGTTTCTGGAAACATCGAGAAAGGTTGTTGGCCAAGTCACGCAGGGAATGTACTGGAATATTCCAGAAGACATGCAGGGCAAGTTAATGCAATTTATGCCAGGGAGACATGCAGGGAAAATTATTACAGGGAGGCATGCAGGGAAAATTATTACAGGGAGGCATGCAGGGAAAATTAATACAGGGAGGCATGCAGGGGAATTAATACAATTTCTACTTACCTCGAAATTAGGGTAAGGGTCGGATTTGCAACTTATAAATCGATGGGTTCATAACCCTAAAAGGTAAGCAATTTTCTCCACACAAACTCCTGTGAAAAACTCTAGCTAACTTAAGCATCGGAGGGTTTTTTGCAGGTAGCCCCCCATTCACTGTTCACGTGGAGAGAAAGGCAGCGGTTCGATCTTCAACTAATCATCATCAGATTCGTGTTTGGGGTAGAAATATTTTACCATTCAAACAATGAGTTACGTGCTTTATTACTTTAAAAGCATAATGGGAAGGGAGGTGGTGTTTCTTGTATTTTAAAAGGAACAGAATAAGGCTTACTTTAAAAGTTGATTATGAGAGATGCCGTCACTTTGTATTCTTTCAATCTTTGTAATTCCCATTTTCTTGTTCACTCAAATAAAAGGATGTCCATTTGAGTTCTTTCAAAACAGAACATCACATCACAACCAAAGTGTCTTTATGGTTATGTCAAAACCTGAATGAGTCAATTCCCAACATAACACTGTCGGTGATGATATGGACTCAATTATTCAAGTATTAGTGATTTACAGTTCACTAGACTAATTGGCTCATTATTTCTCTAAAATGTGATTCCTTTCATATTCATTCAGTACAGGAAAAATATACATCTACAACTGGAGTTTTACAACTTTTTGTTAAAGGTCGTAGAACATCCCATGTTTTAAAACCTTTTTCAAAGAAAGAGTTGTAGAATGACATCACTACCAACCCCTATAACCAAAGGGTTACGACAAGAAAACAAATGACAACTCTTTAAGCAAAACAGTTGTGACGACATTTAGCTTGAACAACCTTTTTCTGGTAATGTAGTGAATAATCCTATCACAACTATTCGCAAGAGTTGTTGAAGACAACCAAAATATGATAATAAAAAATAGTGTTGAGTATTGTTAAGGGGATTCGAACATGAACTTACTATGCGTTAGTCTAACCCATCAACCATCCTTACACTTCACAAGTTCATATTTTTGTTCCTTTTTTTATTTATGAAAATGTATAACAACCTTTATAAGAGTTGTTGAAGTAAAAATATAGGATGTTGGAAAATGAGGTTGCGGGGATTGGATCCTGAGCCTCCTGCGTGCAAGTCCACACCATCAACCATGCCTACACTATCACAATTCTGTCAGGTTTGTGGTTCTTTTTTACTAACTTCATGACAACATTTGACAACCTTTATTAGAGTTGTAATAAAAAAATATGATGTTCAAAAATAAGGCTCGGTCACCTAAGCCGTAAACAGCGCAAAACCTTCTCTGTAAACAATCACATACATTCTACAATGACAATGCATCTCATTTCATATCTATTAGTTCCCTGGCACTTCATTTCACATTTCACAGTTCAAGTTTCAGTTCAAGTACCCGATTTCTCTGTAAAATCACCAATTTCTTCCAATCCACCAAAAAACATAAAAAGAAGGGAAATTTTTCAAAAACAATGACAACCCATAGCACCAAATGGTAACTAAACACAAAAAAGAAGATAAGTTACTGTGTATATCTAGTTATCTGACTGTAAGTGGGTTTATTCTTTCACTAGCGTTATCTACAGTACTATCACAAATTCATTCTTCTCTCCTCCTTTTTTCGGGCTTGAGATCGGCAATGAAATGATAAATCATTTTCACTGTCGGAGTTAAAAAAGGGTGTTCACTCAGAACTAAGATCAAACATCACAATTACAATCACATTCAGAATCACGGTAATAAGATCAAACATCACACTCACAAGAATAGTACTAGTATTAGCAAAGGAAATGCACAAGAACTGTGACAACAAGATCCACAATGACAGCAACGAGAACGACGAAGACAGTAAAAAAAGGTTACAGTAAACACAATACACTACATACTGACCTAACTTGTGAACTTCTTTTTCTTCTTCCTCTTGTTCTTCTTATTTGTGGGAACCACTATGATAGCTTCATCATCTTCTCTTGCGTAACTCTCGCTCTCGCCATCCATTTGTAAGCCAAGAGTTGAAGTATCCACCGGTTGGAAACTTGTGTCATCTTTTTCATTGTATTCCTCTAATTCATGGAAACCCTTAGGTGGTGGTTTCAAATCACATACCAGTTAGATGTATCCGACTCTCGAGAATAGAAAACTTGTTGCGCTTGTGATGCTAAAATGAACGGGTCGTTACAAAATTGGTTCTTATGTTGCTTTAAATTGACTAATGTGAAGCCTTTCTCTACCTTCACACCAAAATAGGTGTGAGCCCAGTCACATTTGAATATGGGAACTTGAAGAGTATTGTAGTCCAACACCATAATTTCTTCTAAAACACCGTAGAAACCTGTGTTTTCTACGGTGTTTTAGAAGAAATTATGGTGTTGGTTTATGATCGTCCTGCAACTAAATTTTTGATTCAATTGAGACACTACTGTTTTGTGTGACTCTTTGAACATCCTTCGTAAAAAACCTAGACCCATTGATTAGCAAGCCTTTATATGACACGCAGTTTTCTAAAGGCCCTTTGGCCAATGAATTCAATCTTTATCATCATTTATAACGAATTCAATTAATATATATATATATATATGTTAAAATGAAACTTGAATATGCATGCAACAGAAAAAAGAAGAGTTTGAATATGGCTCACAGATCTAGCCCTACAACTTATGTAAGTTATAACCAGCATAATTAAGTGACCACAAAAATCATAAGCTGTAACTTAAAACTTTTCTTAACCAAATAAGATATGATCATAATACTAGCAACCATTAAACGGGTTATAATTTCCAAACAACGAGGTACTTCTCGATGAAAGATTTCTATAAAACAGAGTGAGCCAAGACAATGAACTTTCTGTGTGTCGAACTTGCCTAACTTACTTTATAGTGAGCCAAGTATTTGGTCTTTTCTATAAACATTTACTCAAAACATAGAACCATTACAAGGACCTATATATCCTACAACTTCACCCTGGTCATTTTGTAACACACACACACACACACACACACATTAAACAAAGAGCTCCAAAGTCTGTATAGAACAATGACAATGCTCTAAATATCTTTTTTAGATGGTATGAAATGAAGTACTTTTTATTTCTTTTAAATCGGGTCTTACACATAAAATTTAAAATTATTACATATGAAGACTTTTCCCTATCTTTGTAACTAGATCAACTATCTGATTTGTAGAAACTCTAACTTTTTCTTTTGCAGCAATGAAGATAGCATCTGAGTCCCATATAAAAGCTCCACATTGTTCACATACAAGGTAAGATATGTGCTTATTGTGTTGATTGTTGCATATTTTTAGGGTGAGTTTGTAATTGCATGTTGAAGAGAAACACAACTGATTGTGCAGTGGACAATGTTTAAAAGAGTGATCATCTTCTCCACAAGCATTACAGCTTTTCTCTGATGGTAACAACAACAACTTGGCTTTGCAAGGGTCAGAAGCATCATTAAACCATTCAAAGTAGGTGCAGGTAGGTATGGTGCACTTGAAGAACATTTTTTCATAGGTTTCAGTTGTTGTAGATCGTAGAAATGCTCTCATACCATTACAAGGAACATGCTTGCACCTAGAATAGAGCCAAGGACACACTTTTATCTCATGGTTCCCTTGTTCACACATAACACAATCAGTTAGGATTTTTTTAATTCTCATCTTATTGTTGCTATTGTTGCAGCTACTACTGCTACTTGGAGAGTCTTTCACACCTCTATTTGGTGTTTTTAAAGCTAATTACAAGCTAATTTCAGTCCTTAACTAGTAATGCAATCCTGCCATATTTGACTACTTCTTTTAACAACAAGTAAACACACACACACATTAAACAAAGAGCTCCAAAGTTTGTATAGAACAATCAGTTCACAATGCTCTAAATATCTAAAGCATACCTTTAAACTCTTCTCTCAAATTAAGCTTTGTTTCCCTTCAGTGAGAATATTGCCCCTCCCAGTTCAGCCAAGTATGTGTACATGAAATTCTTATGAAATCCTAAACTAATTTGAAGAAAAAAATGAAGCAAATCCCACAAAAGAAATCAAACTTCAATCAATATAATACAAAACACCTGAATTTAATGTAAAAAAATTCCAATCATTTTAATAAAATGCAACTTAATTCAAATCACCTGAATTTAATGCAAACCCTAATCCAAAATATTAATGCAACTGATTTTACTACAACTACCTGAATTTAATACAATGATTGAAAAATTAAAATGAAATGATTTAACTGAAGTAAATGACCCCAATCATCAAACGAATTAAATGCAATGATTGAAAATAAAATAAAAATAAAAATCGAGAATCCAAATATTTTTTTTTAAAAAACCCTAAACAGATCGAGAAACCCGATTTACAGACCTGTGTAAGTCTTCAGCTAGGTCGATCTGTTGATGGTTGTTTTTATATAGAAGTGATGAAGGAGGAAGTGTTGCAGGAGATAAGGTTAGAAAGAAAAAAAGAATTGGATGAGAAAGGTTAAGGGAAAAGGGAAAAAAAGGACGGTTAGAGATTGAAATGGATGGTTAGGATGTAAGATTTTCTACAACCCCTTTCGCAACCTTAAGTAGAGTCGTCGTAGGGTTTTTTCGTCCTGCTATTTTTTTTTCACTTTTGCTAAATTTTATTCACTTTTGCTAAATTGTTATTCATTTCTGCTAAATCTTTCTCTATTAAGCCAAAAACTATTCTGGTATGCACTTCTGCAAAAAAAATCGACTTATAGTAGTCCACTCGAAGCTAGGTTTCGAGCTCGGAGCTAGGTTCAATGTCGAATTTGACGAAAAGGGGTGTGTTTAATTAAGGTTTCAGGGAATATTCTGATGGAATCTTACCTATTCCAATGGAATCTTACATGTAGATGGATGGGTTCATCGTTCTTACGAAGTTTCCAACTTATAGTAGTCCACTGGCGGCCAGGTTTCGAGTTCGGAGCCAGGTTCAGTATCGAATTTGACGAAAAGGGGTGTGTTTAAGGTTTCAGGTTATATTCTGATGGAATCTTACCTGTAGATGGGTGGATTCATCGTTCTTACGAAGTTTCCTTCTTATATTAGTCCACTCGCGGCCAGGTTTCGAGTTCGGAGCCAGGTTCAGTGTCGAATTTGACGAAAAGGGGTGTGTTTAAGGTTTCAGGTTATATTCTGATGGAATCTTACCTGTAGATGGGTGGATTCATCGTTCTTACGAAGTTTCCGACTTATATTAGTCAACTCGCGGCCAGGTTTCCAGCTTGGAGTTAGGTTCAGTGTCGAATTTGACGGAAAGGGGTGTGTTAAGGTTTCAGAGAATATTCTTATGGAATCTTACTTGTAGATGGGTGGATTCATCGTTCTTACGAAGTTTCCGACTTATATTAGTCCACTCGCTGCCAGGTTTCGAACTCGGAGCCAGGTTCAATATCGAATTTGACGAAAAGGGGCGTGTTTAAGGTTTCAAGTTATATTCTGATGGAATCTTCCTTGTAGATGGGTGGATTCATCGTTCTTACGAAGTTTCCAACTTATATGAGTCCACCCGCGGCCAGGTTTCGA
>JAJJMB010009055.1:950962-1051766 GCA_023531105.1 Papaver atlanticum | reverse complement strand
ACATGCAATTGTGTTTTGATGTTTGTTCTAGGATTTTTGATTTGTTTTAGGGTTCTTTTTAATTTTGCTGATTTTTGATTTTAGGTGTTTTTTTTATAACATGCAATTTTGTTTTGATTTTAGATTTTTTTGTTTTGATGTTGCTTATTTTTACATGCTAGTAACCTAAAATTGGAGCTAGAATGGTATGGTTTAGTATTTAGTAGCATGAATTTAGTTTTTAGTAGCAGGAAAAGAAAGTTAGATTTTTACTGGGTTTGTAAAGAAGAACCAGTAAACTCTGGAATTAGATTTTTTTGATTTATTACTTTGAATGAGAAATTTGGAACTTTGCTGCTATTGATTCCTTTGCACTTGTTTCCAATATCTTTGATAAAAGTGTCCTTATAAATCTAATCAAGAATACATGACACAGTTTGGATAACTTTGCCTATGTAAAGAGTGGTCAGAATCTGTCCTTGGCAAAGATAAATCCATGGCTGTGGGTATCCAGACCACACCCTTTCTCTGCACGTGTGTCTTAGATTTTGGGTAGATAAAATGGGTGAGTGTGGTACCTGAGTCGTTTTATATAGCTAGCCACCCAAAATACTTTAACCTCGACTTCTTCGTCTTCCTGCCTTGCATTCATGAAACAAGGAACACGCAGGTTCCCTTTTATCAGCCATGGGAATGTTCACCACGATTTTGAGAATTGCAAAAGTCAGATTAGTTCTCAGATCAATCGGTGCTTCAAAACTGAAATTAACGGGCCCCAATTGGTTAGTGAGCTGTCTCATATTAGGATATTAATTGGTTCTTTGATTCTCAGAAAATTCGAAATTTGGTTCAAGATTCGTATTTAAATTTGACTTTGATTCATTATTTATATGAAATTTGAGATTTGATTAAAAAGGGTCCGTTAAATTTTAGCCAGTTTGGCTATGTAAGTGCTGGTCCAGATTTATCCTTGGAAAAGATAAATTCTTATATCCGATCATCATCTTCTTCTATGGCTGCAATCAGTGCCTGTTCTACATCTTCTTCATTTTCATGGGTTCACTTAAGATCTGTTTTTTTTTTTTTTTTTTTTTTTTGCTTCCACTGCCTACACTTCATCTACTTCCATACCAGTTTTCAGATTGGTAACTTAATTATTATTCGTATTGTTTTTCTTCTCAGTGACTATCAATTGATTTGACTTCAAGATTTTCTTTAGTTTATAATTTTCAGAATAAAGTTGGAATAGATTTTCAAATCTGTTTTGTTAAAACAACTCTTTTTATGTAACTCAGTGATGGGTATCCCAAGGGTGACATTAGGAATCGGTCTGAGAGGTGTTCATGTACTAGAAACTTCTGAATACATATTATGCATTTAAATTTCATAGAGTTATGCAATATTTTTGCTTCATCATAGGTTTTGCCCGAATTCCAAATTGCGAAAATTGAATTATTCGTATACTGCTCCAGTTTCTGCGTTCTTAATGATTTGGTTGCAATCTGAAAAATTTCGAAATGGTTGAAGCACTAACCAAGTTTCTGTGCTCCGTTGGAGGTTTGCTCGCAAAATTTACAACTTTTTAAAACATATGATTTCCATTAAATTTAGTTGCTTTGTTTTTTAAATTTTCTGATGTGGTTACTCAATTTTCGGCTGGTGTTACAGGGTTGTGGTGGAACTTATAATCAGTATGGGTATTCTAGAAGGTGAACTTGAAGCAGTTAATTTAGTGGAAAAAAGGGAAACAAAAATACAAAGTAAGTCGTTCTCTATCCCTTATATGTTTGACATTTACAACAAACAATGTCATAGAGTTGTCATTAGTTGTTCTTTATGGTGCTGTAATACTTTTACACAGATTAGGAATCACAACATAAATTAGAATCAGATATTAATGCTTTTACCAATACTAAAAAACTTATTTGAAAGAAAGACTTTGCTTAGAAGGTTGAGAGATTAGGGTTAAGTATTATCATCATAAGTATTAGGTAGTTGTGGATTTGGTTCTCTTAGGAGTAGTGATAAAGGTAGACATGGTAGCTTTAGTGATTATTATGTTCATCATTATGGGTTTATCCTATTGTTGTTGTAAGGTGTCTTCTTTGGGAAAAGAGGTTGGGCTTTCATCCTGTACCTCAACAAAATCAGGATCATGATATCTTTGAGGAACATAAAGCTCGAAGCCTTTTCCTGCATATGTATCTTTTCCATCTCTATCATCTCTTTTAAGGTTTTGGGTCTAATTTTTTTAGGTTTCTTGGATGAAACGAATATGAGGAATATGATTTTGAGTTGATTCTGTAAATTGAAGATAAGTTATATTAAATAGATTGGAATTTGTGCCCAAGTGGTTGTTAGTATTTGAAAATAAATAAATAAATTTGGTCTTTCCTACAGGGGAAGGTTAACCTTTTCTGCCTCTGGCATGGGCACCATTTTAAAACTGGAACTCTATGTACTTATTGGTATCTGGTGACAATTATCAATTGGCTTGATGAAATTAAAATGCCTTGATTTTCTGACACCATTCCGCAGTGTGTCCTAAAACTGGAACTCTATGTACTTATTGGTATCTGGCGACAATTATTAATGTACATATTTCCTTTTTCCAAAATGCAGATGTGTCCTAAATGAGGACATTTTCTTTCATTCATGATTTTAGTTTGGAAAGGCTCGATTAGTTCAATCCATATAAGGTTGCGCAATCTTTATGCAATTCGTGCCTCCTTTGACTATATTATGTTTAATGATGTAGATCTATGCTTACACAATAGGAGTGTTTGGTGTGTCACGCAACGGTCAGGATACATTGCTTTTTCTAACTAGCGGCTGTGATCTTCCTTCCCCTCCCATGATTAAGTTAATCCAATGGTTGGTCTTTCTTTGCGTCCAACGTCAGGGGTATTAATTCTGTTTCCTCATTGCAGATTAATGAATCAGGCGAGCCAAGAAACCGGCAATTGATGGCGCTCTCATCATCTTGCTATTAATTTATTTCTCTTACCTTCCCTATTCCATAACGTTTTATAAACCCTAGGATGCCTTTGCATTCCCTCTTCAACAACAGATGGTATTCCAAATCCAATTGAATTTTTGGCGACTTTATACAAGTAAAACGCTCACCCAAGCATTATGTCTAATCCCAATCGAGAACAACATCTGTTTCACTTGAACATGTAAGTTTTATTTTTTTCCTTGCTTCCATTTACATGTTCCGTCCGTTGTGCTTTCCTTTTCATTCATCCAAATTTGATTGATGTTATATTTTCAATTCTATTATAATATTTTGTTAATGTTATAATAATCTGTCAGCAAATTGGTATATCGCCAACTTTGATTCATTTATGAATCATTTGAAGAGGATTTTGTCAATATATTTGTTATATTTTCTTCCATCTAACATGTTCGACAAAATGTCCAAACAACTAGGTAAAATGGTAGTCGGTAGATCAACGGCATGTTGGTTTTGTATCACCGTTTACCAAAATGAGTATATCTGATTTAACTTGAAAGTGTGTCCTAATTTTGGTTTTCTTTTTTTTATGCAGTTGCACCAAAGTAATTTTGGTTGGTATTAATTTTCTTTTTTTTATGCAGTTGCACCAAAGTAATTTTGGTTGGTATTAATTTTCTTTTTTTTTATGCAGTTGCACCAAAGTAATTTTGGTTGGTATTAATTTTGGTCTCATAGAGATTGGACCAGAGAGACTCATACTGTAGTTTTAACGATTATTCTTATGGATTATGCATTTGGTTATTTATTTTATTGACCAACCATTCCTTTTTGCTTTTCAGGTTTCTGCTTAGCTTTGAAGTTGAAGATAATACCAAGCGCTGCAATCAATGTTTCTCTTGATAGTGAGGTTCATAAATTGGTCTGGCACACAGCATATAAACTCATAAGTAGGTCATAGGTAAATCTGCCCTGATTTCCCTCGACCTTGGTTGTTTTGTTTGCTGTTCGTCAACCAGTGTAAACATATCTTACTTCGACACTCCATAATTTCCCAGATTGATGTAAAATAGGCGGGGATGTCTGGATTCTCACAGATCCTGCTACATGTTGTGGATTTTCAAACTACTCTCAATTCCTTCAACATGAAACAAAATATTGCAAGCAGCTACCACGTCGCCCGCATTGACCTACGTACTCTCCCTGTGCCCCCAGCATCACACCAGATCCTTTTGAACCGGTGAAATTTAAAGGTAACTAGGACACTGATGAAGAACATGCGCCCAAGAATGCTCGCTGTAACGAAGTGGTCCAACTGGATGGAAATCAAACCGAAGAATGAGCTCTGGCTTTCCAGTTTCCACCTGAATAGGTAATGTGTGAGATTTTATTTTTGAATATATTCATAATATTCATGCTCTTGGTCAGTATGTTATAAGTCTTATGACATTCTATGAGATGGTAATATAAGTTTGATGAAGCAATATAAGTCTTATGCATAAGAATTTTTAATTTTTGGGTTTGTTAGAATTAACCAACATGAATTTCTGTATTTACATAGAGAATTTTTTATTTTTGGATTCGTAGGAATTAACAAACATACATTTCTGTATTTGCATGTGAGGAATTATTTTTATTTTTATAGTTTGTTGAACTTACTATGATCAAAAGCCTTGGTAAGATTGGAATTAGTTTGAGCTCTATGACATGGTAAACATCTTTGATTGACATGACAATATCAGTGTCTATATTGCTCGACTTACTATGATTAAAGACCTTGGAAACATTGGAGTTAGGTTGAGCTCTAGGCCATGGTAATATCAGACATTGATTCTTGAAATTATCTGACGTCTAATCTGTAGATTAATCTATTTGATATTTCTTTACCATCACACCTTTGTGCTATCTCGGGTGTTCCCGAGTTTCCATGTTTTTTCTGGGCCACCCTCCACATGAACTTCAAACATGCTGGTGAAATCGTTATGTTCAACATTTGGGGATGGACGTTTCAACTTTAAAGCGGCATGTTACTGTTGAGTTTGCAACAGAAGAAGCCGTGCAGAAGTTAATAATGTTGTTGTTACACATGAACAATATGATAGGAATTTGAGTTAATTATGTTGTTGAACACACCACTATCTGCTCTTCTTTAACTTCTCAAAGCAAGTAAGTAGGATTTCTTCCATATTCATCTGATTCTCAGTTCAAATTTTGGGTTTAATTGGTGCAATTATCTATTTGGTTCAAATTTTTCTATTGTTTTTAGGTCGTTTCTGTTGCAAGGTGCAAACAGTGACATGATACTCGATGGTGTACAACCATCAAGAGTGAAAAAGCGGGGGTATAACAACCACACCCAATATTTCGTTTGACAATCTGAATAGACAAACTCAAATATACTTTCAAGAGAATCAACTAGACAGTCAGACTCAATCTAGAGAAAAGTATATCAAAGAGTTTTTTTATCTCTATCTCTTAATTTAATCCGCAATCAGCAAATAAGAATTTGCGAGCCCGATTGAATATAAGAGAGATAACTTGAATGGTACCTTAATTCAATCCGCAATCAGCAAATAAGAATTTGCGAGCCCGATTGAATTTAAGAGAAATAACTTGAACGGTACCAAAGACCAATGTTCAAGGATCAATCAATTTCAATCAACAACAAAAGGTTGGATTTCCCAATTGATCGATTCAACGCACAACCTGTGATATTTTAATTATATAACAAAATATAATGTGGAAAAAAAATAACACAGACACCAGAAGTTTTGTTAACGAGGAAATCGCAAATGCAGAAAAACTTCGGGACCTAGTCCAGTTTTGAACACCACACTATATTAAGCCGCTACAGACACTAGCCTCCTACCAATGAAATTCGGATTGGACTGTAGTTGAACCCTAATCAATCTCACACTGATTCAAGGTACAGTTGCGCTCCTTACGTCTCTGATCCCAGCAGGATACTACGCACTTGGTTCCCTTAGCTGATCTCATCCACAACTAAGAGTTGCTACGACCCAAAGTGGAAGACTTGATAAACAAATTTGTCTCACACAGAAAAGTCTATTGGAATAGATAAATCTGTCTCCCACAGAAATACCTACGAGTTTTGTTCCGTCTTTTGTTAAATCAAGGTGCACAGGAACCAATTGATAATCCGGACTTATATTCCCGAAGAACAGCCAAGTATTATCAATCACCTCACAATAATCTTAATTGTATGGTAGCGAAACAAGATATTGTGGAATCACAAACGATGAGACGAAGATGTTTGTGACTACTTTTATCTTGCCTATCGGAGAATCAATCTCGAGCAAATCTTAGAGAAGATAGTACTCAATACGATAGAACAGGGCAAGATCAGAACACGCAACTACAGAGAAAATAGTTGGGTCTGGCTTCACAATCCCAATGAAGTCTTTAAGTCGTTAACCTACAGGGTTTCGTGAAAAACATAAGGTTAAAGGAGAATCGACTCTGGTCGCAACTAGTAACACACAGGAGGTGTGGGGATTATATTTCCAAGTTGCTAGAGTTCTCCTTTATATAGTTTTCAAATCAGGGTTTACAATATAAGTTACCTTGGTAACCAAGCATTCAATATTTCACCGTTAGATGAAAACAAGATTCAACTCAATCTAATATCTTTCAACCGTTAGATCGAACTTAGTTTGTTATACACAAATGAAATGTACCTTCATTTAGGTTTGAGTAACCGTACCTAAACGTGTACACTATGTTGGCTCAACAGTAGTTAACCAAAGTTAGCTATATGAACACCTTCATATCAACCTTATTCATCTTAACCACAACTAGTTCAAATGACTCAAATGAAACTAGTTAAAGAGTTGTTCAATTACTATATTCTCATAAAAGTATACAAGAACACAATTGAAGCAAAATCGGTTTGATTCACTCGAATCAATTCATGAACATTATAGCCACGGTTTGCAAAGATTGCATTCCTTATTATATAAATGTATTAGTTCATGAGCCAACCGATTTTAGAACATGATTCACTTAGGTATGCAAACGGGTACGCATACCTTAGTGACCGGACTGGGTTTGGGTTCGCCAGTATGCGAACGGGTACGCATACCTTAACATTTCCAAACTTCAGCAGAAATCCCGGACCTATACCTTATGCAAGTACGTGTACCGGTATGTGTACTTAGGTACCCGGACTTTCACAAACCAACAGGTACGCATACGGGTATGCATACTATGGTTCCTGGACATGGATTACATATATGCAAGTACGCATACTATGTGCAAATCCAATTGTTCTAAACTTTATTTCAATCTTTGAAACTTTCTTTGAGGATGACAATAGCCGTTTTCACACACTATTAGCATCAAAGCAATTTTCAAGTTATTGAAATAATCATAACGAAACATTCCAAGTCTATAGCAAATGATTGTATCACACAAACCATGTAAGATGTTACTCGGCAATTTTCACATGATCATCTTTTGACTTTCATCAAGAATATAAGATGAACTTGGTTGAAGCGAAAGCTTACCAACACATATTTCGAGAAATATGTAAGCGAGTTAAACTCAGCTCGAAATCTCAAATGTGCATAGTCGAAAACTATCGTAATACGACTTTTGTCTCAATATAGGAGATAGAGTAGAAATAAACTTTCCAAGTGATAGATGAGTTTCAGTCTCCACATGCCTTTTGTTGATGAAGTTCCACAAGCTCTCCTTAGTAGTTCTTTGTCTTCAATGATGAACGCCGTGAAGTCTAAAGCTCAACTACACAATCTATCTTAGTCCGAGACATTACTTTAAGTAGACTAGAAATCAAGACTTATAGTTTTGATCACTAACACTGACAAACAAGTTTGAGATAGTAACGCTTGCGAGTTCGACCGAGCAGTGCTCTAACAAAGAGATTCATTTCACTGAAAAGAGCGATCTAGGTTGCAAGATGCTCTTATTTTAACGATCAAAAGGAAGCAATGGGTTTAGTACCAGAAGGTAAGTATCATGAATGATAATTGTTTTACTTTTATGTTTGAGAGTAATAAGAAGTCGAGTTTCATCTTAGATAAGAAACATTGGGAAAATCTCATTTATATGGATCAATAGACTTAACTATCAGAACAACAGTTAATAAACAATTCCAGAGATTTAGCTTTTGTTTGATATTTTTCGGTTACGCGTAAGAATATTTAGCTGAACACCTGAACAATTTTCCGTTTGCTGAGGTTGTTCATGTAAATTCTTTGAGGTATATTAAAGTGAGGGCATTAGGCGAACCGGAACTCTAAACTATTGTTAACTATTCAACGTAAAATATGTAACTTCTGACCACTTTTACCACATTTTTTAAACGTGGCTTGAATCATTTGTCTATCTAAAAATGTTAGAAAGTGGATAAAGGTAGAAATAAGGTTTACCTTAAATATGAAATTGGCGAAAAGGAGGCTTAAAGGAAGCCTCCTTGGTTATCAAATTTCACTTTACCCTTTGGGTAGTGAAATTGGAAAACCCAAGTGAGTGTTGTCAGAATAAGTAGTTCATCGTCAGTAGATGATAATGCATGTAAAAGGTGATCATATGTTGCCTATGATTGTCATATTAGCTAATTACGGTGGAGGCCTAAAGATAGAGAGGACTTTAGTAATAAATGTAACATGATCATAACAGTGCATCTTAAACAGTTCATATTTGATTTATGCTCAGCCAGTTAGTATATTCAGGTTCTATACTAAAGTCCTCTTAAGCTGTTGGCAGGGAGTATGAACTCAGTTCCACAAGTGCGATACCTCTCGGCATCATAAGTATAAGACGGAATGCGAATACCGGCTGTAGAGCACCATGAGTGTGATAAAAAACTGTAAGAAAATTTATAAATTTTAGGCTTCAATATGAACTCATCTTGGAGGAGGCTTCTCATATTGACCCATAAAGAAAGACCCCTGAAAAATCAAAGATTAAGAAACTATATATGATTGATTTTGATTGAAAGTGGGCTTAGGATAGACTTGAGTATTGGTGTTAATCATAATGAAATTTGGGATGGGTGTTCAGATTTGTTTCTTACACCAAAAAGATTGTTATACTTAATAATGACACAGAAATAGAAATGGATGTACAAAAGTTGTTCCTAGCTGCAAAAGTTTATTTTGATTTTTTCTCTTTAAGCCTTCTCCAGTTAGAATTGTTACCTTGCTACATTTAGTGTAAATGTTTTTTCGATTGATTACTTGCTGATGCTTCCAGCCTAATTAAAAATGACATTTATGTTCGACAAAAGCTATTTCGGCAAATAATCTATATTACTATCCCACTATAGTTTTCTAATTTAAATGAACGGGAGGGTGATGCTTGGTGCTTGATTTTTCAGTTGGGGATATTTGGATTATTAATTCAAGTTTGGTTTTACTTTAATGGCCTTAGCTGATAAGTTTTACCAAGTTTACGTGGACAATTTTTTGATCAAACAGGGTTGGTGAGAACATTTTTAGTTCCCTATATTAGGGCTTAAATACGGGTTACCACTAAATAACTGATTATTGTTTCGGAAATGTCAAGTTTGGAAAAAATAAATATTCGGGAGGATTAAAAGAGAATCTCATGTGTATTGCACATTTTGAGTATTTAGTACATATTTATATTTACATTAATTTAAATTTTAAATATATGGAAAAAACCAGTATGAATTTCAAATACCGAAATAAAATGATAACATACCAATATATTGATCGGTGCTTAAAAAATGTTTAGCGCCCCAGATTAAGACAATGTGAAATAGCCCGTGCCATTACGGCACTGGTGATTCCCTAGTGTACTATATTTCTTAATTAATATATTTCCTCTTTTCATCAAAAAAAAAGAAGAAAGAAGATTCCTTTGCACTTAAGATTTTAGTGAATGATATATTGCTTTCTTAACATGATGCTTGTTTTTCGATATATTACTTTCTTAACCCTGTTAACATGATGCTTGTTTTTAACATGATAGCTATCAAGTGAATCTGTAAGACATGTTGGTGGGATTACTGAACCCCTGGCTCATTCTCGACTGAGAATTGTGCAGGGCTTCGGTATTCCAACCAGCAGGTGTCAGTTGCTTGGTGGTTATTAATTATATGTTGCTTTATTTTGTTTTGTTTTGATTGATACGCATGTATGAGACTTTGAGTTTATTCCTTTGCACTTAAGCAATATTTATGCCTGATATCCATGCTTGTAGACTTTGAGTTGATTCCATTGCACTTAGGCAATATTTATGCCTGATATCCATGTTTGTTTGTAATTTTGGTTCAGTTGTATCATTTTAACTTTCAATTTTAAGAATGACTTGTTTTTTAAATGATAGTTATCAAGTGAATCTGTAAGACCTGCTGGTGGGAGTACCGAACCCCTGGCTCATTCTCAACTGAGAATTGTGCAGGGCTTCGGTATTCCAACCAGCAGGTGTCAGTTGCTTGGTGGTTATAGGTTGCTTGATTTTGTTTTGTTTTGATAGATACACATGTATGAGAAATTTGGTGGTTAAGGATTGATGAAAGCTAGTGCGCTCTCTATCATATGGGCGAGACAATTGCTTTCTTAAGCGACCGACTTATCCATATGATAGTGAGTGTACTAGCTCATTTAGAAATCCTTCTAAGTTGGTATCCAATTATGCTTTTGTTTTCTTGTTTTCATGTCTGTCGGTATCCATAAGTACAGTTGATGTAGTTTGCATAATGTTATACTGATTTTACTTTTGAATTCTGTTTTTGTAGCTCATATAACTGCATTGATGAAAACAAATCTTACACCAATGGGAAAGAATAAGGTAAAGACTTAGATTATGATTCTGTTGCTCATATTCATGTAAATGATTCCCTTTAAGTCGTCAATGTACACTAAGCTTTTGTATTTTATGTTGCAGACTAAGGAAATAGTAAAGAATAAGCAGGTCAAGCAGTTTCCAATCAAGGTAAACTCTTTTCATCTCAATTTCATTGTATTAATAGAAGAAATTTCTTTACCTTCTCATTTTAACTAAACTATATATGGTTGTTGCAGATGAAGAAGAAACTGAAGAGTCAACAGTCCCAACCTGATAATGCATCTCCACCTGAAAGTGCTTCACTTACTTCAAAGTGTCGAACACCAAGAAAGAGCAAGTCCACAGAACCAACTGAACCTATATCTCCAACTGATAATCCAACTTCTCAAAAGAGATCATCACCAAGGTTCAAAGAGTCCGCAGAACTAACTGATCCTAAAAGTACTACACAAACTCCAAAGCATCGACAACCTGAAACTACTATACCATCTCCAGCTGATACAAATACTTCTCAGAGGCAATCATCTCCAAGGTTCAAAGAGTCTGCACAACCAACTGATTTTAAACTACCTTCACCATCTCGAAAGACACTAGCTACTAAGAAGAAGAATGTGTCGACATTTACAAATTCTAAAGAAGTTGCTGGAAATTCCAAAGAGGGGCGAAAGAAAGTAAAGCGGAAGTTGGACACAAGCACTGGCCCATGTCCAAATATTCAACTCAGGAATCCAAATGACACTCTTTCAGATTTTCAAGAGGAAGAAGAAGATGAAATTTTACAGCCTAACAAAGACATGCCAGAGGAAGAGCCGGAAGGTGAAGAAAAATATAATGGTGATGATGCTGAGATTGATGTGGGAAAGGAATTGGAGAATGATGATGATGGAACTACTGATAAGCCGGAAGGTGAAGAAGATGAGGTTGTGGAACCAACGAAGAAAATAAAGTTTGTTCCACAATGTGGACCAACACAGATGCATGCATTGAGGTTAGAAAACACATCTACAAAAGGTGAAGTTCCCTTCAACTTTAAAGAACATCTGAATGGTGAACCTTCCGTGCAGCTGGCCAGTTGTCTAGGGGTGTTAGTTTGGCGAAACATTCCGTTAATGCATAATAATTGGAGAGTTGTTCCTCATCAGGCCAAGGCCAACATATGGAAGATAGTCGAGGTAATTAAAATGATTCTTAACTCTTCAACTTTTTTCATTAGTCGACAACTCTTTAATTCATAGCAGATTCTAATTAAAATGATTTACTTATATTTGCAGCAATGGTTCATTGTGCCTGAACATTACCAAGACTACTATTTTGCCAAAATGGAAACATATCTCAAAGAAGCTCAATCTAGGAAAGCCGGTTTGGTACTCGAGGCTTTTGATCAGCTACAAGGGGAAGAAAGAGAGAAAAGGCTTGCAAAGCTAATGCCTACGAGCATGACTGTCAGTGAGTGGGAAAAATTTGTGAAATGTGTAAACTCGACTGAATTCAGAGTAAGTGTTTCTAATATAATGAATGACTATATTTGAAGCTTGAAAAATTTGAAATGTGTCTAATGATTGCTCTATTTCCCTTTGCAGGTCAATAGACTCAAAATGCAAGAAGTTCGTTCGAAGCATACCACCCCTCACACGATTAATCGAAAAGGTTACGCCTAACTGGAGGCGGAGATGGTATGTTTTATTATTTTTAATTTTATGTACTGCATTTGTTTGCTAGTTTGAGCTTTATTTCTTATGAACAATTCCCAAGTTAGGATGTTAATGAGTGGTGCTTAGCTTTGTGGATTAACCGTCAAGTTTGTCATACATAAAATGAAAACTTATGTAAGTTTTGTACGTATCACTTGTGGAAGTTGTTAATTAACTAAGGGGTAAGACTTAAAGGCATGGGGTTCGGAGTGACATGTAAAAAGATTGCAGCCAATACCCACTATAAGTTGATCATTAAAGAGTGTTAGGAAACCTGTAGAGCAATGAATGATCGACTTGTGATGTTAGAGGTGAGAATTTATTTTGTTAACAGTTTGGTTTTTGGTTTTATTTTTATATCAAACATGATTGTGCCCCTCAAACTGCCGATTTGTTTTTTCTATAGGAAAGGAGCTCGAAATGTGTATGCGATGAAGTCTCACACTCTCACAGGGCTAGTCCAGTTGCAAGCAACAACCAGGCTAGCACTAGCAGAGTTGTTCCATGCAATGAAAAATCCTCAACTACTCACACTACCAGTCCTGTCAGCAGACCAAATGAGGTGCAAGTGCCAGAGGGATTTACAGCTTGCCAGTTACCAAGTTGGTACAAGGATGGTGAGGTGGTGGATGATGCGGAAATTAGTGAAACCGATCCAATGAAGGAGATACATGGGATGCCAATAGGTTTCGGAGCCTACACTGTGTGTGCGATGACTGCTCATGTTATGACTGCTAATGTCTACAAGCCGACTATCCCATGGCCCAAGGATCGAATAATGTTCTCATAGACATCTTAATCCTCATAATCTTTTTGGAGTGTGTTCAGGAAACTACTTTCGGTAACAAACATCTATATCACTACCATTTTTTGAATGTGTGTGTTTAACACTGGAAGGTTCACTTTAATGAATGTAAATGTGCTACACTGGCAGGTGAATGTGAAAACAGTTTAGGTGAATGTGTTCCACTGTTCAGGTGAATGTGAATTACTTTCGGCAATTCGGTTTCAGCCCTAATCTTTTTCAAAATAATTTTATGCACAAAACTTCAAACAAAAGTTGTAGTTACACATTCATCTACTGAAAACAGAAGTTGTTACTTTAAATATTACAACCTTTAAGGATGTTGTGTTAGAGATATGACTACACCAGACAAAGGTTGTGAAAGAAAGTATAGTACTAGTAATAATACTATTCATAACCTTTAGGGAAGTTGTTTTTTAGAATTTTACTACACATAGCAAGGATTGTGAAATGAAGTATAACAATATAAATAATAGTTGTGCAAGATTTTTCAACAACCCAAACAAGAGTAGTGATATGACTATTCACAACCTCTAGGGAAGTTGTGTTACAGAATTTTACCACACAAATTAAAGGTTTTGAAATAAAGTCTTACAATATAAATAAGAGTAGTGACAGAACTATTCACAATCTTGGTAAGAGTTGTGAAAGAAACTCTAGAAAATTATGTTAGAGTTTGACAACTATAACAAGTGTAGTGAAAATCCTACTCATAACACATGGGAAGGTTGTGATAAAGTTTTCTATTATACATAGAGTTTGTTGTGGAAGGCTGTCTTACAACTCCTGTAGGTATAGTGAAAGTAGGATTCACAACCCTTGTAGAGGTTGTATTAGGCTTTCAAAAAAAAATCAAAATACAATCACAACTGAAGCAAAAGGTAGTCCAAAATTGAACCACAACTACAGTTACGACTCTTAGCTGATAGTTGTAGCAAGTCGTGGATCTTCCACAACCCCCCCATTCCACAACTTACAGAAAAGTGTCGTCGTTGTGCTACTACAACCTTTGTGTGTGGGGGGGTTTTCAATGTATATTTTCCCGTAATGATTGGAGGTAATTTGTAGATGCATTCCCATTCTCACAGTTAGTTATTGTACAATAACTGTTTGCACAGACTTCGTAGAAACTTAACAAAGTGTGATTAGCTCTTGGTTCTTACAGAGCTCATGTAAATTTTAATCTTTATACCAACTAGGCAACAAAGATTGAGCATTTCTTCGCTCAGCTATTACCTGTAATGATCCAATCATCGCATGGTATTATATAAGGAAACAATTCAACAAGTAGTTATATATTTCCTTAAGAGCTTCATGTAATAAGTGGTGTGGCCTTATTACGTAACAAAAAAAGACGTATCTCATTTACTTTAGAGTGTTACAGTTCATGAAGATGAAATGCACATGATGATCCTTATACCTCAAGTGTTTTAGAGTATTTTTATCTCGTGGTAATGATATACTTTTCATTCCTTAAGTAAAGACAATGGATATAGTTCAATTGAATGAGATAATCAAATTTGGGTATGTATATTAGCGAGGCAAAGTTCTTCTTTCCATTAAAGTTGATGTCTACAGTATGACCTTCCTCTAACATACAGTGAGTTTGTGGTTCTTTAGAACTCCCTACATAGATGGCAATTGGTTGATGTTACGATACCCGCATTACATTGCTTGTACCAATACCTACAACAAGGTTCATTACTTCGTTTCCACCTCTTTCACATGTTCTAGTATACCAATATTGGTATGATTTAGCACGTCTAACCCTCTGTTCTTCGAGGTTCTTTCCATATTTATCCTTGGCACAGTTACCTCAAGTTGAGAAATTTCTTTATCCCAATGTAAACATTGTTGTTTAAGAGAATCTCACATGCCTCCCAACCACTTACATCGGGTTGAATAGCTTACTATAATGTCATACCCCGCTAATTCTGGCACTAGAACCTAGTCCAGAATCCCGGAGCGCCACTATCGTAGGTCCAGATTTTTCCTTTTAATAATAAGAAAGATATAAAACTACGAAAGAATTCCAATAAATAAATAAATTATTTACAAAACAATTTAAATGGTTACAATCCATAATTGAGAATAATTAAAACAATACACATCGGACGATATTGAAATATCGATTCTCAAATCCCCGTGATAAATTATAATTTATTTTCTTCAACTAGCTTATCTGTTTCTCTGTAAAAAGAGAGGGAAAAGGGGTGAGCACAACGGCCCAGTAGGAAGCTTCCAAAAATAACATAGTGCAGCGGAAACGAACCAAACGATGCATCAAAAGCATAAATAAGCAGTTCCATTATTTAACAATGTACTTATTTTTATTTCAGCTTTTATTCGACCATTCCAATTTAAGTAATTAATTTCTTAAATTATTTTAGAACCTTTATTGTTAATTTTCTTATTCCGTTCAACCAAACACCATTAACACTTTCTTTAGGTGCGTTCCAAACTTTGTAACTTTCATTTTAATGATTTAGCACTATTCGTCGTCTTAACTAGACGTTACAATAAATCCTTAAATACTTTAGACTTACAACAACTGCCCACCGCGACACACACTATTTGAATAGCTGTGGCCCTGAACTCGGCAAACTCAACAACCCCAAATCTTTATCCATGGACCGCAACCCAAATCACAATCAACCTTTAGACAACCCCAATCTGGTGCACCTCACAAGAGCACCGGTATTCATAAGCGTGATAGCTATTATGGATACCTGAACTCATCAAACACATCTCAACATACACATCTACTGCCCACCGGCACTTCCTAGCCTGTCCTTTTAGCAAGTAGATTATTCAATTTCACTATGCCGATCATCCGCTAATATTTCTTACACCAAAAATGCCATCATAAATTCTCTTCTAAAAATTAATTTTTCCACTTGCAAAGTATTCTTTTCTTTTTATTCGCCGTTACGACTTCTCGTTATAGCTCAGAGCTTTTAAGCATTTAATTTTTCCACTTGCAAAGTATTCTTTTCTTTTTATTCACCGTTACGACTTCTCGTTATAGCTCAGAGCTTTTAAGCATTTAATTTCTCTTTTAGTTTCGTTTTCTATTCGAGTCATCAAATATCGAGTTAGCATTATTGCTAACATCAGAACTATATAAATTTGCATTTCAAAACTTGAAGCTTATACTATATTTGCGCATTTCATGTCCACGGTTTACTGATGGATTTAAGTTAAGCTCCCAAGAGCTTAACAAAGTATACAGGCAGTTTAGTATTAGGTTACTTTAATTTCTTATAATTAATTTAAGGAGTTTCTCTCATGAGACTCTAAATCTATATTAGTTAAACAAGACCAAAAGGGCGCATACAGTTCTAGTGGTAGAAAAACAAGTTAACAGGACAAGGCTTCTTAATCACTTTAACGAAGCTTAAAACAAGTTCTGAAGAAGACAAAAACTAGTAGTTGTAAACAAAACCAAAATTCCCTTTTCGTTTAAGGCGTTAGTCTGACAAGAGATTATTTGTTAGGAAATCCAAAACAAGGTTACGGAAGTATCCCATGGTGTGAACAGCACTTGGGGACTTAGATAGGATAACTTCAGTTCCTTTATGTTCCAAGTTCTCGATTAGAAAATCAACACTACCGATGATAGTTTTTAAAAAACAAAGCAACAATCCATGATCGAATTGTATATAATTAAAATTTTAATACGACAAACCCTTACAGCGTGTGTATATATATATATATATATATATATTAATAGATAGCAACGATGATGCATACAAAATCCATGCCAAAATAGTTTAGTTTTTAGTATTAGGTAGAAATCCCTACCTCGATTGCTAGAAGCACCGAAAACCATGATTTAAAATCGCAACATAATAGCAGAGAACACCATCCACCTCCAACGAGTAAATCACCATGGCTAGAAAAATCACGATCTGACTTTACATTACCTCGTCCGAAAATCCACGTACTTAAATCTTTGGATAGTTTAGGTAGAAAGATCATTAAAAGGATGAAAAGACGACTGGTTTTACTGCTCCATTAGGTTTCGCGTTCAGCTTATTATTTTAGGTTTTGAAGTAATGGAAGACAAAAGGGAGTCGGCTGTATTCCCTTCATTAGGTTTTTCTTTCGTGTACAGCCTATACATGTATATATAGTTTAGGTTAAAGAAGAAAACTTTGAGGACTAAACGTCCGTGCATGCGTGAGAAAGTGGGAAAGAGCCGTACCCAAGGTTTGACCAAAGTCAACATTTAAAAAATTACAATATTATTATATTAATATATAACTTGATAACATATTTATTCTAACCAATTTTATTTGTTCTTATATTCATTATTATATTTAAATTTTACTTAAAAAAATATATCATAAATTGCACATATATATTTTTTAGAGAGTCGGTTTGGCAAAAGTGCATTTCGGAAAAACGGATTATGACATATAAACCGTGAATCTCTTGTTAACATACTTCAGCATCTACTGTTACTTTAGTATAATGGATGAAGTTGAAAAGATAATAATGGAAAGGTTTTTCTGACTCATGTGATATTTTGTAAAGCCCTTGTAGACACAAATGACTTCTGTATTAGAGGCTCCTTTATGGCCCTCAAGTACTTATGAGTCCAAAAGGTCAAATTCTAATCGAGTTGGTTTAGTCAAAACCCGGTAAACGGTTTGGTCAAGGCCTGGTCCATAAGGTTGACTAGGTCATGGTTAACAAAAGTGCACATATATGGTCCATTATATATGAAGTACTCAGGCCAATTAATAATAAACTTGAAACTTGAAAAGATGAGGGTACCCAAATACACCACAATCTTTAAATTATCTACCTATAAGTCCTTTTACCGAAAGTGATTGTCTATGGACAAAGTCGAGACAATACGACAAATCGGTATTCACACTTTGTGTGATCGTCTATGGATACGAGATCGAGACAATACAACAATCAAAGTGTGATTACTTGATAATAGGTTCGGACTTAACCAAACTCTATATGACCATTATCAAGTAATACAGAGTTAACGTTTGTGTAATTTACTTTAAATTATAATAACAACAATTATAATTGCGGAAAGGAAAAGTATATGACACAACAAGATTTTGTTAACCAGGAAACCGCAAATGCAGAAAAACCCCGGGACCAAGTCCAGAATTGAATACTCTCAGAATTAAGCCGCTATACAAAATCTAAACCAAACTTCGTATAGTTGAGACCAAGCAACTAAACCTAGTTCACTTAGTTTCTTCAGTATCCCTGCGCTTCTGACATTCAATAAGTGCACGCACTGGAACAATTCCTTTGGATCGTATTCCAAACAGTAAAGGAACAATAAATCTGTTTGGTAACAATAGCTATTGCGCTTATACAATACGAAGTATAACGCTTTTCTTTTGAACTTTGTATATAAGACATCGACATAATCGTATGAATGCTATTGTGATTATGTATGGGTATGGGTGAAGATTTCTTCCTAGGAAACAATGTTTTACATTCGTTAAAAGGAAGTAAATTCATGAACTAGTTTTATGAATCGAAAGGGAAATCGCAAGGCTTATTGGTATTGTTATTCATTGCAAATCTTTTGAATTACCAATATGTGTGTTTAGTATAACCGCTCATAACTTGTTTATGTATCTTGGTAAAACTATTCACAAGGCCTGACTTTTGTATTGATATGACTTTTATTAGTGAAACCGATCTTAAGTAATCACCTGAGATGGTATGATCGATTTGTTGTAATTGGTATGACCAACTCTAGACATTGGGGAACCGATCCTAGTAAGAGGTGCAACCGATCACAAAAGAGGAATCGATCCTTGTAAGAGGTGCAACAAGTTTTTAGTTATTGGGAACCGATCCTATGAACATGTGCAACAAATACAAGTTAGATACCATATATATGAGGGAACCGATCCTAGTACCTAGTCAACCAAGTTTTGGTAACTAGCGTGACTAATTCTAGTACCCACATGGAGGTAGAACCGAAACTTGTTTTGGTAGAACCGTGAAACCCATGATTGGTGATTTGATAGGATAATCAATCACGTAGTTCTTGGAAGTCAGATGAACAAATTCTAAACTTATTTGGAAGTGTGGCAAATCGGTTCCAAGATGGTAAATATGAAAAAGGATTTACCAAGTAAAGATGTCGACATACTTTGAACATGTGCAGTAACTCTTATCTTTTATTGTACAAAGATATTCCTTAATAGCTAAAGGGGAATCCCGGATCGAAATAAATTGAGAATCTTTTAAAAGGTTTTTAGTTTTATATGCTTTTAATTTCCAGCAATTAAAATGCATATCTTTAGAAAATAAAAATTGGTAATGTGCATTTACTAATTGGAGATTTTCTACTGAGATTTCGGTCAATATTTGGACAAAGCATTTCCAGGAATTATGGAAACCGAATTTGGTAATATATTGCATATCTTGAGAATATTTTCGGTTTTGGAAATTCCTTGGTGTCCAAACTTCCTTGGTCTATAAATATTGAAGTTTGCATTTCAAGCAAACTAATCCTCAGAGCCAGCAAAACTACCTAGTTGTGTTGTTACTGGTGGAGCCGCCTATTCGGAGAGGAAAGTAACCTAATTAAGCGAAATCTCTTACGGCCGCTCGGTTTAAAGACTTCTTTGGGATTAAGAAGCTCTATTAGTACCGTTGGTGGGAAACTAGATAATTGCAGTTTATTATTAGTTTTCGATTGATTTGATTGACTAACGGTTGTTGACCTTTGATTGCACCTAGTTTGTTTAAGTTTGAAAATCTTCTCTTCTGTTATAAGATTCACTCAAACTAGATCGAAGTTTCGACGGGGATCTTTAGACTGTTTGTAGATCTAAAGACGTCTTTTGATAATCCATTGTTAACAGACTCCATTCTGTGTGTGATTGATCATAAGAGATTCAAGTTGATTGTGTGCAGGTGTTTATTGAAGATCTAAGAAGATTTGAAGACGAAGAAGATTTCTGATTTGGGTTCATAATCTTTGGTGTGCACAATACTTGTTTCGGCTGGAAAAGGATCCAACTATAATCGGTTTATCTTTGTGATAGATTGGATTTATTAGTTGAGTAGATCGGCATCAATACAATTCTTTGTGATTCAAAGTATTGATTGCAAAATCTTGACAATTACTTTGGTAGTTGTTATTGGATAGATCTAAGGACCCGACAAAGGAGTTTATTGGTATAAACGGAAGAGCCTTTTGTCAAACTCATATCACTTGATTGAAAAGAGTTGTTACCGAACAGATTTGTTATTCCTTTACTGTTTGGAATACGAACCAAAGGAATTGTTCCAAGTGCGTGACTTATTGCAAGTTGGAGGTGCAGGGATACAGACGGAACTAAGTGAACTATAGGTTTGGTTGCTTGGTCTTAACTATACGAAGTTGGTTTAGATTTTGTATAGCGGCTTAATCCTGAGAGTATTCAATTCTGGAAAAGGTCCCGGGGTTTTTCTGCATTTGCGGTTTCCTCGTTAACAAAATCTTGCCGTGTCTTTTACTTTTCTATTTCTGCAATTATAATTGTTTTATTATAATTAGAAGTAGAATACACAAACGTTAATTCCTATTTACTTGATAGCAATCCTATTGTGTTTGGTTAAGTCTGAACCTTTTATCAAGTAAACATACTTCGTTGTTGTATTGTCTCGATCTTGTATCCATAGTCAATCACACAAGTTATCTTGTTGTCGTATTGTCTCGATCTCGTATCCATAGACGATCACACGAAGTGTGAACCGATTAGTTGTATTGTCTCGACTCAGTCCATAGACAATCACTTTCGGAGAAAGGACTTATAGGTGGAAAAGTTTTAGATTGAGGTATATTTGGGTACCCTCGTCTTTTCAAAGTCAATATTACTAACCTCAAGAGGAAGGATGATGTCGCCGTTGTAGCTCGTTACTTCTTCGCGTTCTTCAAGTCTTCGAGTAATACTTGTATGTCTCATATTCCTAGACTTTCTAGTCTAACCTATACGAAGTTGTCTCTAGTACATAATCAAGCGACTCTTAGATGAGTTTTGATTCACTAAAATATGACAACCAAACTTGACATACCAACGCTTGGTGGGTTCAACCGAGCTATGCTCTAACAATCTCCCCCTTTTTCAATTTTAGTGACAAAACTCTTAATACATATGGATAAACAAATTACAAGAATTCATTATACATACGCTTGATTCAAAATTTCAACAACACAATAACCTGCATATATTCAATTAATAAATAACGATGTTGACATCTGAATAATAAAGCTAATAATCCCCCTAAGGTAAGATAGGTAGATATTCAATCCGAACATCTTTGTTTTCCCCCTTTTGTAGTCAAGATAACTACACACTAATATGATATGTTTCTCTCCCTTAGTCAATGCTTTACTCTTTCGTTAGATATAACGTTTAAGCACAATTGTCCTTTCATTAGTTATTGCAAATCACTTGTTTACTCCATATATTTCTCCCCAATTTTGTCACAAAATGACAAAGGTTCGAGCAAATAAAGGTCAAACCGAAAGGATCTTACAAATCTAAAAGACTTGTACAACCTATAAGAGTTAAGCACGAAGGTTTCACATACCACTTTAGATAACCAATATTAAAATCGAAACTACAAGTAATTTAGTTTTAATATGTTATCAAGGAAACAATTGCCCGAAGCAATTTTTCCTAATATTTTAACAAATTGACTAAGAAACTTAGTTCCCTTGTTAAACCGATTGTAAACATACAATCTCTTATTTTGATAAGACCAAGATAAAGATCAGAATTAACTTTATTTCTCTCATCAGGTTCTAATTATTCAAACAATAACTTAGACCTTTCTGTTAGAGCACTGCTCGGTCGAACTCACAAGCGTTGCTATCTCAAGCTTTTTATCAAGTTTAGTTGCAAAAACTATAAGTCTTGATTTATAGTCTACCTATAGCTAAGTCTCGGAATAGGATAGAAAGTGTAGTTGGGCATTATACTTAACGGCGTTCATCGATTGAAGACGAAGAACTACTAAGGGGAGCTTGTGGAACTTCATCAACAAAAGGTATGTGAAGACTTGAACTCATCTATCACTAAAAAGTCTATCTACTCTATCTCCTATTTGAGACAAAAGTCGTATAGCTATATAGACTTTGATTATACAAATTTGATATTTCGAGCTGAGTTTAACTCGCTTACATATTTTTCGAAATATGTGTTGGTAAGCTTTCAATTTAACCAAGTTCATCTTATATTCTTGACGAAAGTCAAAAGATGATCATGTGAAAATCGCCTGGTAACATCTTACGTGATTTGTGTGAGACAGTCATTTGATGTAGACTCTGAATATTTCGTATTGATCATTTGATCAATGGAAAATTGCTTTGAAGCTAATAGTTTGTGTGAGACAGCTATTGTCGTCTTCCGAGAATGTTTCAATGATTGAAATGGGAGTTTAGAACTATTAACCATGATTGGATATAATAAAGTATGCGTACTTGTATGCTAACTGTTGCAAGTCATTACAAGTCCGGGAATCATGGTATGCATACCCGTATGCATACTGGTTGGTTTAATGAAAGTCCGGGAACTTAGTATGCATACCTGTATGCGTACTGGCGTAAGTTCTTATCCGGAAATTCAACTGAGTTTGGAAGGTATGCGTACCCGTTAGCATACTTGCGAACCCAAACTTAGTCCGGCCACATAGGTATGCATACCCGTTTGCATACTTGAGTAGGTTATGTTCTAAAATCGGTTTGTTCATAAATTAATACATTTATATAATAAGGAATGCAATCTTTTGCAAACCGTGGCTATAATGTTCTTGAATTGATTCGAGTGAATCAAAATCGATTTTTCTTCAATTTTGTCTTGTATACTTCTATGGGAATATAAACAATTGAACAACTCTAGAACTAGTTTCATTTGAGTCATTTGAACTAGTTATGGTTAAGATGAATAAGGTTGATATGAAAGTGTTCATATGGTTAACTTCGGTTAACTATTGTTGAGCCAACAAAGGTGTACACGTTTAGGTATGGTTACTCTTATCTAAATGAAGTCACTTTTCATTTGTGTGTAACAAGCCAATTTCGTTCTAACGGTTGAAAGATATTAGCTTTAGTCTAATCAGGTTTTCATCTAACGGTGAATATTGAATGCTTTGTTACCAAGGTAACATTGATTGCAAACCGTGATTTGAAGACTATATAAGGGAGAACTCTAGCAACTGGGAAACCTAATCCCCACACCTCCTGTGCGATACTAGTTGCGACTAGAGTCGATTCTCCTTTAACCTTAGGTTTTTCCCAAAATCTTGTAGGTTAACGACTTGAAGACTTCATTGGGACTGTGAAGCCAGACCCAACTATTTTCTTTGCGTGTTCTGATCTTGTTGTTTTCTATCGTGATTGGGTACTATCTTCTCTAAGATTTGCTCGAGATTTAATCTCCGATAGGCAAGATAAAAAGTAGTCACAAACATCTTCGTCTCATCGTTTGTGATTCCACAATATCTTGTTTTGCTACCATACGATTAAGATTATTGTGAGGTGATTGATATTAGTAGGCTGTTCTTCGGGAATATAAGTCTGGTATATCAATTGGTTCCTGCTCAACTTGATTTATCAAAAGACGGAACAAAACTCATAGGTATTTCTGTGGGAGACAGATTTATCTATTCAATAGACTTTACTGTGTGATACAGATTGGTTTATCAAGTCTTCGACTTTGGGTCGTAGCAACTCTTAGTTGTGGGTGAGATCATCTAAGGGAATCAAGTGCGCAGAGTCCTGCTGGGATTCAGAGGCGTAAGGAACGCGACTGTACCTTGATCATTGTGAGATTGATTAGGGCTCAACTACATACCAGTCCGAAGTTAACTTGGAGTAGGCTAGTTTCTGTAGCGGCTTAATACAGTGTGGTGTTCAAATATGGACTAGGTCCCGGGGTTTTTCTGCATTTGCGGTTTCCTCGTTAACAAAATTTCTGGTGTCTGTGTTATTTCTTTTCCGCATTATATTTGTTTATATAATCGAAATATCACAGGTTGTGCGTAGTTTAATCAATTAGATAATTCAACCTTTGGTTGTTGATATAAATTGATTGACACTTGAACATTGGTCTTTGGTACCGTTCAAGTTGTTTCTTATAATAATCAGGCTCACGGATTTCTATCTGTTTGATTTGCTAATTACATTAAGAAACATAGATATAACTCTTGGATATTTTTCTTAATTGAGCTCGCTTTATTAGTTGGTGCTCTCAGAATTATATTGGAGTTTGTCCATATAGATTGCCTAAACGAAATATTGGGTGTGGTTGTTAGAACCCCGCTTTTTCAATTGGTATTTGAGCAGGCAAACACGTTTATGACCTTATAAGTCTGTGTTTGTAGCGATCTGACTCTATGGACAGAAGTGCTATCTCAGTAAAGTACCACCAGTCTTCGATGACTCAAATTACTTATGGTGGAAAATTGCTATGCGTGCCTTTCTTCAAGCGTATGCTTTTTAATCATGGGTATATGTTGTTAATGGCTATGCTCCTCCAATGGTTATAGTAGACGGTATATCTATTGCAAAGGATATTGGTAGATATGAACCTAACAAGATTCTCGCTGCAAAGCAAAATTCTGACGGTTTAAATATTAACATTCATGCCATTACCTCAGATCTTCAGCACCATGTGACTATGTGCACTCGGTCTGAAGATGCGTAGGATATCTTAGAAACTGTATTCGAAGGGAATACCTCTAAAAAGGAAGCTAGGCTTCAAAACCTAAATTCTGATTGGGAAAACCTTCATATGGCTGATGAAGATTCATTTGATGAGTTTAATCACAAAGTGTCTGAAATTGTTAATGCATCTTTTGCGTTTTGGGTAAGACTATTCCTGAAAAGGACATTGTGATGAAAATTCTCAGATCGTTGCCAGCCAAATACGATTCTAAGAAACATGCCATCGTTGACTGAAATAACCTTAATACTTTATCCAGAAATACGCTTGGGTGGAAGTTAAAGATCTTTGATCATGAGCATACATCCAAATCTGGGAAGGATATAGCTTTCAAAGCACAAAAGAACACTAAATTACTTGATAAAAGTAAAAGTGTTGGCAACTCTGAAGTTGATCCTATTGAGACTGATTCATCAGATGAAGATCTTGACAACTCAGTTTCACTGATCACTAGACAGTTTAGAGATCTTCTGTTGAAGAGAAGTAAACGGTTCATCAGAGATAAACCCAGGTCATCAGTCAAACCTCACGACCGTGCCCCTCCTAAAAACAGAGACATTGTCGACACTGATGATGAGGATATGCCACAGTGCTTCAAGTGTAAAGGTTTTGGTCATTTTGCTAATGAGTGTCCAAATCGTAGAAAATACACTGGGAACAAAGGTCTTGCTGCAACTCTTGATGATATGTCTGATCACTATGATTCAGATGAAGATGAAAAGCCAAGTGTTGCATTCCTTAGTGAAAATATTGATTTTGATAATTGTAGCAATACGTATATCAATCTTGATATTCTTCTTGGAGAAACTTCGTCAACCACTATGGAGGATAAAATGGATTTTTCCCTGACTACTGAAAATTCTATTTCACATGTTTCAGGTACCTCATTTTGTTTAGCAGCATGCTCAACTATGGTGTCTGAACCGTTCTCCACATTGACATGTTCTTATTGTACTTTTACAGGTCATGAACTCTCTATGTGTTACAAGTACAAACATAAAGTAAGATATGTCAACAAACTTCAACGGAGAGCAAATCGATTAGCAAACAAGCTCAAACTTGTTCAGAAGTCGTCTGAGGTATGTAAACTCATCTCTTCTCCGAAGAACTCAATCTCCAAAGAAAAGATTAGACCCCTAGAGAGAAAAATACGGTCTAAACAGTCTGTGAAACAGGGTTCTAAGAATTCCATTCAAGAAGGTTATGGTGGACAGATTATTGTTCACCCCAGCACAACTTAATTGTGTTGTTGGTGTATCTTGTCTCAGTTGCCTGGTTCAAAAGAGACAAGAGATTGCACACTTCAGGCTTAATTTTTTTTGTTTTTTTTTTTTGTTTCGTTTTTTTCGCCTATTTGGGATTTTTCCATCTTTTCATATCTAATTGATATTGAAATGACTTTCCCTATTTGATCAATAAAAAAGGGTTAAAATCGACAATTCTGCCTTCTTCAGGGTTAGAATTGTGTGTACGTGAATCTTCTTTTGTATAAAGGTTCCGTAACCCTACATTCCTTTTTCCTTCCCTGAAAAACTCTTTTTATCACAAGAATGCTTGTTGAGCCTGATTTGTGAATTCCTCTCATAATCACACACTTTTATGGAGACTCCAAGCATTATATCTTCTGATGGAAAAGATGTTAATATGATTGTTAAGCCATCAATCATGAAGGAAAAAGATAAATCTCCAGTACCTTCAACCTTGAAAAGAAAAAGGAGGAATGTGAGAAAACCAAGGGCTGTTCCTTCAAATCTTCAGAAGTTTTTTGGTGTTCTTGAAGAGTTGAAGGAAACAAGAAAGGAGATACAACAAATAAAGGATATTGTTTTTAGGAATCTTGAAATTCAGAAGGCCCTGGTTCGGCATCAGTCAAGAAGGTTTGTTGGAATTGACTCCTTTCTTCATGAACCTTATGTTCCAATGGCTGTTGACGACAAGGAGTTCGGGGACGATAAAGAATTTCTCAAAGGTCTTAATGTAAAGGAAACTTCTTATGAGAATTCATTCTTGTGTTTTAAGAAGGATAACTAGGGTTTGGAATAACAATTATTGTGAGTACACATAGCTATTGCCAACGATTTTCATCTTGCAATGTTTTTAGATTTATTTATTTAAATTCTAAAGTTTATTTGGAAGATGATTTTGCAGTATTAATCTTTATTGGTTTTATATATTGCAAAAAATTGTTATGGGATATGAGTGTTTGCATCCGTGAACTATGATTGTCCCATATATGTCAAAAGTTAAGCCTATTATTATGTCATTATGCAAATATTGATGGAAGATAGGATGAAATTTTGATTGCAAAGATTAAGTCTATTATATGTCTTTATGCAAATATTGGTTAAAAATAGAATGAATCTTTGAATATTCCGCAGTACTGATCTTTCTCTGATCCACTTCTTTGTGAAAGTACTGTGCGGCTCCGTAAGTTCTCTTATGTTGAGCATTTATGATTAAATTAATCATGGGTTCTCTTGTGGTTAATTTAATTGAGTTTTCTGGATACAAATTCATGTTTCATGTAATTTGTTAATGTCCAAAGAAATCCTTCTTTTCTTGCAAAAGTAAGGTCGCTCTTGTTGTTCTTTCGGGAATGACATTATATGGGGGGGAGTTCTTAATTGAACTTGTGCTTAATTGCCAAATCTTTGTGGGGTGTGCGGCTGTGGAATATTGTAGGAGTTTTCTTGTATCTATATAAACTCCTTGATGAATACACTAAGTTTCGACTATGTGAAATCATCGAAACAAAGTTGATATGTTTTCTTTTAGTCATGAAGAATCTCTATGAGAATTTCATTATGATCCCACTAGTTTTTGTACATTTGCCAATTTATATTGACAAAAAGGGGGAGAATTAATGTGTAGTTAACACTACAAATACATATGTTTTACAGATCATTATGTAAGAGGGAGTGGTTATCATGTGAGATGAAGTATTGACTAAGGGGGAGTGATACATATCACCATAGTATTGTTGTCGAAGTTGTGATACAATTGGACTTTGATGATGTGTAATAATACTATGACACTGTATAACAATGATTAAGAGCTATTGTTTTCTCATTGTTATAGATACGGATCTTCAACAACTATGATGTTGAGTTGAACACGTTCAGAATCACTGGAGTACTTGGAAGTGACGAAGATTTCGAGTAATGTTGAAGAACCAAGGAGATCAAGCATTTGGATGAGAAGCTACAAAGTTTATTTATTTTGTAATCCATATGTATTGATAGTTTTGTCACTAAAATTGACAAAGGGGGAGATTGTTAGAGCACTGCTCGGTCGAACTCGCAAGCGTTGCTATCTCAAGCTTGTTTTCAAGTTTAGTTGCCAAAACTATAAGTCTTGATTTCTAGTCTACTTATAGCTAAGTCTCGGATTAGGATATAAAGTGTAGTTGAGCATTAGACTTCACGGCGTTCATCGATTGAAGACGAAGAACTACTAAGGGGATCTTTTGGAACTTCATCAACAAAATGTATGTGAAGACTTGAATTCATCTATCACTCAAAAGTCTATCTACTCTATCTCCTATTTTAGAAAAAAGTCGTATAGCTATATAGACTTCGATTATACACATTTGATATTTCGAGTTGAGTTTAACTCGCTTACATATTTCTCAAAACATGTGTTGGTAAGCTTTCTCTTTGACCAAGTTCATCTTATATTCTTGACAAAAATCAAAAGATGATCATGTGAAAATTTCCTGGTAAAATCTTACATGATTTGTGTGAGACAGTCATTTGATGTAGACTCAGAATGTTTCGTATTGATCATTCGATCACTTGAAAATTGCTTTGAAGCTAATAGTTTGTGTGAGACAGGTATTGTCGTCTTCCGAGAATGTTTCAATGATCGAAATAGGAGTTTAGAACTATTAACCATGATTGGATATGGCACAGTATGCGTACTTGTATGCTAACTGTTGCAAGTTATTCCAAGTCCGGGAACCATGGTATGCATACCCGTATGCGTACTGGTTGGTTTAATGAAAGTCCGGGAACTTAGTATGTATACCCGTATGCGTACTGGTGCAAGTTCATGTCCGGAAATTCAACTGAGTTTGGAAAGTATGCGTACCTGTTAGCATACTGGCGAACCCAAACTTAGTCCGGCCACTTAGGTATGCGTACCCGTTTGCATACTTGAGTCGGTTTTGTTCTAAAATCGGTTTGTTCATGAACTAATACATTTATATAATAAGGAATGCAATCTTTTGCAAACCGTGGCTATAATGTTCATGAATTGATTCGAGTGAATCAAAATCGATTTTGCTTCAATTGTGTCTTGTATACTTCTATGAAAATATTAACAATTGAACAACTCTAGAACTAGTTCCATTTGAGTCATTTGAACTAGTTATGGTTAAGATGAATAAGGTTGATATGAAAGTGTTCATATGGCTAACTTCGGTTAACTATTGTTGAGCCAACAAAGGTGTACACGTTTAGGTACGGTTACTCTTACCTAAATGAAGTTACTTTTCATTTGTGTGTAACAAGCTAAGTTCGATCTAACGGTTGAAAGATATTAGCTTGAGTCTAATCAGGTTTTCATCTAACGGTGAATATTTAATGCTTTGTTACCAAGGTAACATTGATTGCAAACCCTGATTTGAAGACTATATAAGGAAGAACTCTTGCAATTGGGAAACCTAATCCCACATCTCATGTGTGATACTAGTTGTGACTAGAGTTGATTCTCCTTTAACCTTAGTTTTTTTCCAAAACCTTGTAGGTTAACGACTTGAAGACTTCATTGGGATTGTGAAGCCAGACCCAACTATTTTCACTGTAGTTGCGTGTTCTGATCATGTTGTTTTCTATCGTGATCGAGTACTATCTTCTCTAATATTTGCTCGAGATTTAATCTCTGATAGGCAAGATAAAAAGTAGTCACAAACATCTTCGTCTCATCGTTTGTGATTCCACAATATCTTGTTTCGCTACCATATGATTAAGATTATTGTGAGGTGATTGATATTACTAGGATGTTCTTCGGGTATATAAGTCTGGTGTATCAATTGGTTCATGTTCACCTTGATTTATCAAAAGACTGAACAAAACTCATAGGTATTTCTGTGGGAGACAGATTTATCTATTCAATAGACTTTTCTGTGTGAGACAGATTTTTTTATCAAGTCTTCGACTTTGGGTCGTAGCAACTCTTAGTTGTGGGTGAGATCTGCTAAGGGAATCAAGTGCGCAGAGTCCTGCTGGGATTCAGAGGTGTAAGGAACGCGACTGTACCTTGATCATTGTGAGATTGGTTAGGGCTCAACTACATTCCAGTCCGAAGTTAACTTGGAGTAGGCTAGTGTCTGTAGCGGCTTAATACAGTGTGGTGTTCAAATATGGACTAGGTCCCGGGGTTTTTATGCATTTGCGGTTTCCTCGTTAACAAAATTTCTGGTGTCCGTGTTATTTCTTTTCCGCATTATATTTGTTTATATAATTGAAATATCACAGGTTGTGCGTAGTTTAATCAATTAGATAATCCAACCTTTGGTTGTTGATATAAATTGATTGACACTTGAACATTGGTCTTTGGTACCGTTCAAGTTTTTTTTAATAATAATCAGGCTCACGGATTTCTATCTGTTTGATTTGCTGTTTACATTAAGAAACAGAGATATAACTCTTGGATATATTTCTAGATTTATCTCGCTTTATTAGTTGGTGCTCTCAGAATTATATTGGAGTTTGTCCATATAGATTGCCTAAACGAAATATTGGGTGTGTTTGTTAGACCCCCGCTTTTTCACTTTCTTTTTAGACAAGACAAGTACTAGGTTAGTTAACTAGTATTTCTTGTCAAGGCATTCAATTAGACTTGAATAACCGAATCCTTCAATTTGATAAGTCTAGCTAAGATCAGAATTAACTTAGTTTCTCTTATCCGGAATCGAATTGGACTAAACAAATGATCCCGTATTTTGTTAAGCCATAAACAATACATACAAACCAAAATAAATTAACTTGCACAATTATTTTCTTAACTGTAAGCAATTGAAACAAACATAGACATTATAGCACTGCAATTGCATCGAAATTTCGTTAAGCAAAAACACTTGATATCAAACAATAAAGAAGATACCAAACTATAAGCCAAATAGATTGACACAGTTTTTCTTAACCGAAAATAATTGAATCACACATACACACATTCATACACACATAATGGAATATATTAATTGTACCGAAATTTTGTTAAGAAAAAGCAAAATATATGCAATATAAGCAGGCTTTTCTTAAACAGGAAAACGATTAACTAACAAATTCGTTACCTCAGATTCCGCATCCTCTTCTCCCCAGAAAGATATATCATTAAGCGCAAGTTCAAGTTAGAACTCTCCCCCAGTATGTTGTTGTAAATACCCTCAAGTTCGTCAATGCTATTAGACCGGTCAAGAGTCGATCTAGCGATGCTTAAGAGACGATTAAGCCGATAATGACTCAATTAGTAAATATAGATTTTAATTAATAGAAATTAATCTAACAACAATCTAGATACGAAATTAGTATCACTAGATATATCTCAAAAAGTTATGCGAAATGGACTACTCGAACGTGTCATTCGGATATCGGACGAAGAAGATATCATCAAGTTTGTTTGAAGGGCAAAATAGTCATTTTGCAATTTAACCGCCTTGGTAGCCCTTATCCAGAACGTGGGTGCCTTAGTAAAATATGGTCGGCCTTATCTTCACCCACGGAGAAGATAAATTATTATTCTTCTTTATTATTTTTTTCCTTCTTCTTCTCTCATTTCGTTCTTCTCTGTTCTTCTCCTTCTCTTTCTCTGTTCGTTCTTCTGCTGAGGGTCTGTGAGAGCTAATCAAGTAAATCATTTGGTTATTCTGTGCGGTTGATGAAGGTTGATGATGCTGCTGTCGATTGGGGTTTGGAGGAAGCAAAAAGTTAGGGTTTGAGGAATAAATGAGTTAGGGTTTCATTTGATGCTCAAAGAAGAATTAGAAGATGACGGTTTAGGGGATTGAATTAAGTTGGGTTCATCATGAATTAGAATATAAGGTTGAATAGTGGTTTGAGTTTTGTATTAGGGTTTTGAGTTTGATTCAGAGATGAGTTTGAAGATGAAATCAGGTAGTTGGTGATGGGTTTCGATTATTGAGAACAAGGAAGAAGAATTGATAGTTGATTCTCAAGTTTCAGTAGAGAATTGAAGAATTAGGGTTTTTCTGAGAACCAGTGTTGTTGTTGAAGATTGTTGGATTGTTTAAGTTAAATTGATGGATTGATAATGATTTTTGAGATGTGTTGCTGAGTGGAGTCAAAGAGAAGAAGAAATAAGTTCAATTGCTTGTGGAACACAGATTGGAGGTAATTATTCTTTTAAGATAACTTTGTAAAGCTGTTCTTTTTGATTGTAGAGTGTATGAATTTAATGGGCTGAGATTGAAATGGTTATATGAATATGTAATGGAATTGCAGATTGTAGATTAGGTTTATGTATTGAACTATGGTCGAGGATGTTATGCTTGAGGTGTAGAAGTTGATGTTGATTTTGAAACTATTGTAACTGGAGTTGTGTTGAGTTGTGGTTGTGGTATTAATTATGAAGATGAAGTGAAATGGGTCTGTTGTGTCTGTGATGTTATGAGTTGAATTGTGATAAGTTTACAGTGAGGCTTGAGCCACTGTTGAAGTAATTAGCGCAGCAAGAAGTAGTTATGTTGGTCTGGGAAATTATGGAACTGTAGATTGGTAGTAGTGGTTATCTTATTACTGGATAAAGATGCAGTGTGGTTGTATTTGCTGGTGGTGATTGAGAAAATAGTGTGTTTAGAGTTGAAGTGGTATCTAAGGGTGGTGGTTTTGTCCGTGTAGTTGGAATTGCAGGTGAAGAATATGAATGAACTGCTGGTGTTCATTTTACAGAAATAGAACTAGTGTTGTATTGCAGATGTGGATGGTTGAGGAAAGTGTTATGTTTGTTAAATGGGAGAAGTTAAAGTGTTGATTGTATTGAATGAGAGTTAGATGAATGTGATGAAGTTGAGTTGGTAGTATGTAGAAAGAGTGAAAGCTTGGGACTGCAATTGCAGGTAAGTTGTGTTGGTGTTTGTACGCAATTAGATTTAAAGTTGTTTTGAATGAATGAAATGTATAGTGAAACTGTATGAATTCATGTTCTTGAGACTTAGGCCTGTTAGTTATCCCAGTCAGATAACTGACTGATTTAACTCTAGCTAACTTAGTCAATCTGACTGAGTCAATCCTGTACTGACTCAGTGATTCCGATTCGTACAGTTGACCTGGGTTGACCTTGACCGAGTTAGACTTTGACATGTTGACAATTGACTTGACCAGACCTTGACTTGGACTTGACCTGGACTTAGATGTTGACAATTAAGTTGACCTTTAATTGTCAGTTTGACTGTTAGTGACTGTTAGTTGACTAGGATGACCCTATTTTCCTAGTTGATATTTTGGATCCCTTGTGGCCCGAATTGACCTTTGGTTTCTTCTACAAAGTTGTAGATATTCATAAGACTTAGCGAATGGACTGTAGAAATTGAATTAGTAACTCTTAGATATGCTAAAGTAAGATAATAAAAGGTGTAGAACCATAAATGGGCTTAGAACCACTAGATAGACTTGTATGATTCTTGTGTGAGCCATTTTGGCTAGATTCTTAGACTTCTTGTGTGATTAACAGTTAGTCTATATTAACAACGATCGATTCAAAGGATGAACCGGTGGATCTCGAGGTAGGCGTGGCTTGTCATCAGAAGAGGTGGGAATTTACATTTAAATCTTTTATGATCATTGTTGTTTTCTTTTACAAAAGTTATGTTTAACGATTTCATGCATTGTCTGATTGTGTACTCCATGCATTGTTTTATTTTAATTTCCGAAAGTACTATTTATTCTTTTGATCTTTCCATTTCTTGGAAAGGAATTGCAATGCTTTTTTTGTCTTTATGAATGTTTGGGAAATAAGAATTTCCATTTGGATGCTTGGGAAATAGGAATTCCCATCTGTGGTATATAGGATACTGCTCCTTCATTTATACCTACTTACTTTCAGCTTTTATGCTTATGAGGTGTGGAATTCGGCACACAATATTACCTATTAGGTGTGGAATTGGGCATTCAATATTATACATTGTTTGAAGAAGGAGTTAGTTCCATATACATGATTGTTTATCTCTGTGAATTGGTTGTATTTTAGTGTTTTAGGAAAACATGAATTGTTTTCCAAATCATTCTTATGATTACTTGAAAGTTAAATGTTATTTTTACTGGGCACCCCTTCTAGGGATGATGTGCTCACCCATTCCTACTTTCAGTTTCAGAGACAGATTAGAATTGCGCAGCGGAAGCTTCGAAGAGTTGAGTCCGTTAGTTGGTTAACTTCTGCTACGTTTATTTTGTTGTATATTCTATTTGTATATCAAATGACTATTGTATATGTATCATTTGAGAGGAGTTCTTGTATTTATTTCAGAGAGGGTTTAGATTCGGGTTAATCTTTGTTTAGAACTTCTTTCTTATTGCTTAAATAGATGTTTTAGATCCTCAGTGCCTCTTTATTTAGTTAATCTCTTGGATTAGTCAGTTGTTAGCTTTAGAGGCGCTACAGTTGTCATCCTCTCGTAAGAACAAAAGAACAACAACAAAGAGCAACCTTTACCAGAGAAAGGTTGAAACGTTTTTAACTAATGCGTGCCAATAGCAAAAGTTGAAAACCCGAAACACATATGTTTATGCTAAACACAACTCATGTAAACACAAATTGATTCAACACATTGTGACTTTTTACATATGAGTTTCAGTCGAAACACCTTATGATCCTTTGATAAAGCCTACTAACATGGGATAGAACTTAATCCCGCTAAATCGAAAAGTCACACAAACCATAAGGGTTTCATAATATGAGATCGAATATTAAGGTTAATGAAAACCGAAATCAGACATCCCATAAACCAAGAGTTCTCATATGTATACCAAATATTTAAACACTAGTATATGTGACTTACATATGAGCTACAACATCAAAACTTTCTTATGATTTTGATATAGCAATCACGAAGATATGATCCAAAGATCGGCTATACTCAAAAGTCACTAACCATAAGGAAGTAAGCCAATATATGAGATTGAAACACAATGGTTTATCTCATAAACTTAAATGCAATACACCATAAATATTCAACAGAAAATCAAGTATTGCAATTACCTCAATCTTGTAGGAAATTGAATTACGAAAACAACACAAAAAGAATGAGGTTATTCCGAGTTCGGACAAAGAAGTTATGGGCAAAACAGTTTTACACTTCTTCGTATGGACCAATCACACCAATCACTAGGACCGGTTATGGTGATTACTTGTGACTGGTCATACCAATTACCAGGACCTGTTACAACATGAATCCATACATGAAACTGTTTTAGACATAACTTTTGCATACAATGTCCGAATTCAGTAATTTTTAGCTCGTTTTAACCGTATAAAAAAGAGCTACACATATATGACCTGTAGATATCAATACCTTGAAATAAAAATTACCGTTTCTATGAAAAGCTCAATTATGTATAGAAAAGGTATGAGTATAGAAGAGAAAAATCTCCCTGAAGATGTTAAATAGTCATATAACAACCGAGAGGTCATGTGCTCAGTTTCATGTGCCGCATCACCTTTCATAGATTGAGCACAAAGGTGAGCATGCACATTCCAACACAACTTGGTTTTGTTGAGTTGAGCCTTGTCTTCTTTGTCACAAGTAACTAAGACAGGATCATCACTCTTGACCTCTTGCTTGTTTTTCTTATTACTCTTGTTCCATCTCTTGTTTTTCTTCTTTGATTTGTGATGAAGAGTGTCATTATCACAACATTCATTCGTACAAGAGACTTTAGACATCAAGATATCTTTCCTTAGTCTTTCAAGAAAAGAAAACTCTCAAAAACATTGTTACCAACATTTATTAATTGAGTGTCATTCTTATGACTAACTTTTGGTCCCTTCTTGGCTATGGAGAACTTAGGGACCCATTTAGAGATGGGTTTCGCAGGAGCATCTTTCTCCTTCATACCATTAGGACCATTCCCCTTTTGGATATTTTGCGAAACAACTTTTCTCCAATTTGGAACATCAGATCTTGTTTTTGCATTTACAAAGTCATCTCTCTTTCTATATTCGGGTCTTTTATGAGATGACCTTGTCGAGCGATAGGCAAAATTTAAACCATCATTATAATAATTCTTTTTCCTAAACTTAGGACAATAACGATCTGAGTTCTTTCGGGGAGCAAACTTAGCCAATTCGTTTGATATAAAAGAAAGTGCATCTTGCATCTTACGAACTTTGCATCCCCATTGCAAGTGTCCTTTATTACCACAATAATAACAATGCTTAGTAACATATGAAGACTGAGTTTTAATGTTACCTTTTTGTGGATCCTCTTGCATTGGAGCTAGACGAGTTTTCTTCTTCTTCTTCTTCTCTTTGTTCAACATTGTTGCTTTCTTGACATTAGCAGAAGTGCCTTCTTTGATGGACGTATTTGACAAGTCTGCTTGAACATGATTCTTAGGCTTGATTGGATTTACTTATTTACAAGAAATAACATCATTTTTGACATCAGTGGAAGCCTCTGGTTGAGAAGAATTTGTAGCTTTAACAAATTTTATCTCATTGTTATCGTTGGAAGCATTTGATTCCTTATATCCCAATCCTCGTGTATTACCATGATATCTTCCTGCTTCTAACAATGAGGATAAATTTTTGTGCTATCATTAGAATTTTTCAAGTACAAATTTTCTTCTTCCAACGTCTTGATTTTATCAAGAGCACCAGTTAGATCAGCCTCAAGGCATTTTTCTCGTGAGAGATATTCACCTTCTTTCTCTTCAAAACTCTTTTGTTGAGAATTAACTATTGCTTCAGATTCAACAAGTTTCTTTTCCGACAAAAAAAGATTTCTTAGAAGATTTTAACATTCTAAACTTTTTGAGTTTATCTCTTCTGTATGATCTTCAAGAAGAGAATCACTGGTGCGATAACCACTACAATATCCTTGAAAAACCCTCTTCAGTTTCTTGTTCTCACGACAAAGAGGAGTCATAAAACCAAGAAAATCCGAAGTTCTCAGTTTTTTATTTTTCAAAGGATCCAGTAGTTTAGAGTATTCTGAGATATCCTCTTCTAATTCTGGTTCAAAATCTGAGTCATCATCATCGGAAATTTCATCCAACCCCTTTTGTAGACAAACTTTCCAGTTGTCATCAGTTTCTACATCATTAACAAGATTAACTTGTCTAGTAGATCCTCTCGAGATGATTTCATGAAGATCTTCAGGTATTGATTCGTAGATGCCATCATCAAGTGTTAATTCAAAACTCTTGATACCTTGCTTTACGTTAACTGAATCATCCATCAGATTCGATTCTTATAGGTTGGATCGCTCCAAACATAGATTGTTAGATCTTTTCGTGTTTGTCTGCTCTGATACCAATTGAAAAGACGAGGGTACCCAAATACACCACAATCTTTAAATTATCCACCTATAAGTCCTCTTACCGAAAGTGATTGTCTATGGACAAAGTCGAGACAATACGAAAAATCGATATTCACACTTTGTGTGATCGTCTATGGATACAACAATCAAAGTGTGATTACTTGATAATAGGTTTGGACTTAACCAAACTCTATAGGATCACTATCAAGTAATACGGAGTTAACGTTTGTGTAATTTACTTTAAATTATAATAACAACAATTATAATTGTGGAAAGGAAAAGTAAACGACACAGCAAGATTTTGTTAACGAGGAAACCTCAAATGCAGAAAAACCCCGAGACCAAGTTCAGAATTGAATACTCTCAGAATTAAGCCGCAATACAAAATATAAACCAAACTTCGTATAGTTGAGACCAAATAACTAAACCTAGTTCACTTAGTTTCTTCAGTATCCATGCGCTTCCGACATTCAATAATTTCACGCACTGGAACAATTCCTTTGGATCGTATTCCAAACAGTAAAGGAACAATAAATCTGTTTGGTAACAACTCTATTGATTCTTTCCAGATAAAGATATCTTAAGTCATATGCAAAGGCTCTTCCGTTTAAACTAATAAACTCCTTTTCCTGGTTAGATCAATCCAATCTCTATTGCCTAAGTAATAAGATTCGGATTTGTAACAATCAAAATAGAACTCAAGAGAACTATTAGGTGTTACAGATCTTACGCAACTAATCAATTGAATAAATCCGATTCTAGTTGGATCCAAGCCGATCAAGGTTTGTGCTACACAAAGATATGAGAAACCAATAAGAAGTCTTCTTCGTCTTCAAATCTTCTTTAATCTTTAATTAAACCTGCACAACACCACTTGAATCTCTTGTGATCAATTATGTACAGAACGGAGTCTGTTAACAATGGACTATCACAAGATGTATTTAGATCTACAAACAGTTCTAAAGATCACGTCGACACTTCGATCTAGTTTGAGTGAATCTTATATCAGAAGAGAAGATTCTCAAGAATAAAAAAACTAGGTGCAATCAAAGTTCAACAACCGTTAGTCAATCAAAATCAATCAAAAACTAATAAACTGCATTTATCTAGTTTCCCACCAACGATACTCGTAAAGCTTCTTGATCCCACAGATCTCTTTAAATGAGCAGTCGTAAGAGATTTCGCCTAATTAGGGTACTTTCCTCTCCGGATAGACGGCTCCACCAGAAACAACAAAAAGATGAAGTTTGCCTGGCTATTAGGATAGTTTGCTAGAAATGCAAACCTAGGTATTTATAGACCAAGGATGTTTGGACACCAAGGAATTTCCAAAACCGAAAGTATTCTCAAGATATGCAATAAATGCGCAAATCGGTTTTCATAATTCCTGGAAATGCTTTGTCCAATATTTTCCGAAATCTCTCAATAGAAAATCTACAATTAGTAAATGCACATTACTAATTTTTATTCTATGGAGATATGCATTTAATTGCTGGTAATTAAAGCATATAAAACTAACAACCTTAATTAAAAGATTCTTAATTTATTTCAGACCGGGATCTCCTTGAGTAATTAAGGAATAACTTTGAACAATAAAAGATAAGAGTTATTGTTCGTGTTCAAAGTATGTTGGCATCTTTTCTTTGTAAATCATCTTTCATATTTACAATCTTGGAATCGATTATACCACACTTCCAAACAAGTTTAGAATTGGTTTATCTGTATTCCAAGACAACTATGTGATTGATCAAATATCAAATCAAAAACATGGGTTCAATCGGTTCTACCAATCACTAGGATTGGTTATACCTTAATATGGATTACTTGTGATCGGACACACAAGTTACCAAGACCGGTTACATCAGTTACCAGGATCGGTTACGTCAATTACCAGGACCAGTTACCATATACTCATGGTATTGCTTGTGATCGGTTACACCAATTACCAGGATCGGTTACACCAATTACTAGGACCGGTTACACCAATTAAAAGGATCGATTACACAACTCTTTTGTGATCGGTCACACCAATTACTAGGATCGGTCACACCAATTACAAAAATCGATCATACCATCTCAGGTGATTACTTAGGATCGGTTACACTAATTAATCAAAACTAGTCATACCAAATCATAAGTCAGGCATTGTGATTAGTTATACTAAGATGCATAACAAGTTATGATCGGTTCTACTAACTCACACATATTGGTAATCCAAAGATATGCAATGAATAACAATACCAATAAGCCTAGCGATTTCCCTTTCGATTCATAAAACAAGTTCATGAATGTACTTCCTTTAAACAAATGTAAACATTGTTTCCTAGGATGAAATCTTCACCTTTACCCATACACATAATCACAATAGCATTCATAAGATTATGTCAATGTCATATCTATGAAGTACAAAAGATAAGTGTTATACTTCGTAGTCTAATTCCTTAATACTGTGATCATATGATCATGTCTCACTACTATAGTAAAATATTCATTCACAGCTTCGCAGTTATGTTTTCAATATAGCACGACTTGAAAGATACGTTAGGAATAAAACAATTCAAGTCAATATTACTAACCTCAAGAGGAAGGATGATTTCGTCGTTGTAGCTCGTTACTTCTTCACGTTCTTCAGGTCTTCGAGTAATACTTGTATGTCTCATATTCCAGACTTTCTAGTCTAACCTATACGAAGTTGTCTCTAGTACATAATCAAGCGACTCTTAGATGAGTTTTGATTCACTAAAATATGACAACTAAACTTGACATACCAACGCTTGGTGGGTTCAACCGAGCTATGCTCTAACAAAACTATTATCATAGAGGCCCAAATATATTCTTAACTTTAAAATTAGAAATTTCATGACCCAACAGTGGTGATCAAAAACCAATTGTAAACATATCCGATGATGATGAAATTTCTACATAGGATTCACCAAAATATTGTGCTAAACATAACATAATTTTAATGTAATCCAACGGCTAAATAAAAAGATATACATGAATCCGTATGACTGTTCCAATTCACGTTTCTGTGGACATAGCTGGAAGTATCACGTACTTTTGAGTACTTCCCATGGTTGGATCTTTATGAAATTTATATAGTCTCTCAACAAGAACAATATATATGTTTTACCAAAAATACAGAATAATCAACGGTTGGAATTCCAAACAATTAAGTTTTATTATGTTGTTATAAACTAGGGTTTTTCTGAATATAGACAGTTTTTTTAAAATCAGTTTTTTTAAAATCAGTTTTTTTATTGCATCATATTCCGATTTGATTACAATTTGTATAACATATGTAATACCTAATTAGATTAAACATATTCAAATTTCGTGAAAATCTAACGGTGAAATCTTTATGTTTGACAATCATATATTCGTGAAACCCTGGAAAATACTATGTAAACAAAATTCTTTTGTTAAAAAGAAATACCTGGTAACGCATCCATAATATTATAACAATAAGATCAGAACCACGCTAATCTTCAAGAATTAATCCATCACAGTTCTCGAACGATTAAATTTTTTGCACAGTTGATAGAGTCGTGCTGATAACGTGTTGAAGTAGAAATATAGAGAAGATAAAGATCTTATTCAGTAGATATCAATGTAGAATTACATAGGAATAGGCCTTTATTTATAGGCTAGGGTGTTAACCCTGGTTACATATAGATGGGCCGCATACATGGGGCAAAGGCCCTACAACAGATCTTGTTTTTTAGGGGTTGGATTTGATATTTGTTTTTAACAATAAAAAGGGCAAATTTTATAAAAGAAGTTGCCGTCACCTAAAGAGTGACAGAAACTAGCAAAAATACAAAGCGATTCAATACATCAGTAACTTCCAACAACAGCAGTCCAATTACTAATAAGATTACTCAAAGAAAAGCATTCAAAGATCTTATGAGGCATACCCCAGTTAAACAAAGTACACTTAATAGATATGATTAGTTGTTTCCAATTCCTGCTTCTCTTGCCATCATACAAACGATCGTTTCTTTCTTTCCATACTGTCCACCAAATTGCAAATGGGATAAGACCCCAAAGCTTATTTTTCATGTCAGAACCCTTTTTGTATGGCCATTCCCAAAGAGTAAGCTTAACATTTTCAGTGAAAGCCCACTGCAGTCCAAAACTATCGAAAAAGTAATTCCACAACTTTGATGTTTCTTTACAGTGGAGGAACATGTGCTCATTAGAATGTTGGATTTGATTTTTATTACTAAACTTTTGTATGTTAAGCTTGTTTCGGCAATCTCAGTCGTCTCGTCGAGTTTTTCAGTAAAATCTCGTCTTGCCATTAAGAGACTCATTTCGGCCATGGACTGAAACCGACAATTTTGTGAGAAGATCTCGACCATCTCCGCCGAGATTAACTACATTGGACCGAAAAGAACTGTGTTTTGGGTTTTATTAAAAATTTCATGTTCTAGTTAATAAGTACAAAATAAGGTTATTATGCAGTAAAACTAAAAATCCCTTATTCTTATATTTTTATTAATGACAAAACTGTTATTATGTTTAGAAGAAAAAAAATCGTCTACGACACGCTAGGTTCGGTTAGAACACATAAAAAATAGAAACTAGTCGAACCTCAAGTTCGATGAAACCTAGTTGAACCTCTACGTTATTCTTAGTGTATGAATAATCAATTATGTTTGGATATAATATAAACAATAAAAACTAGCTGAACCTCAAGTTATGCTAAGAAATAACAATAAAACCTAGTCAGATCTCTATGTTGTTCTTCATATATGAACAAACCAATGCGTTCAGCTGGAACATAAAAAATAGAGAAAATAAGAATAAAAACCTCGTTAAACCTCAATATTGTTCTTCGTATATGAAAAACCTATTAGCTCGCCCAAAACATAAAAACTAATCGAACCTCTATGTTAATATCTGTATATGAACAATTCATGAGTTCGGCTAGAACATAAAAGATAAAACTAGCCGGCCATTATATTTATTTTTCAAATAAATAAACTAATGAAAAATAACTTAATGAGTATCCTGCTCCTAGGATACCTCATATCACCTCACACTAGATAGCATAATCAAATACTAGAATATGCAATTTTTTAGTAGACCCCAAAATAAGGTTTGTTGAAAAACTATAGTTCAGTCAAATACTAGAATATTCCGGAATAAATAATTATATGAAATGTTATAAGTACACAAATAGCATCCGCACATACATTATTTTCTCTATGTTCGTGTATGAATTGTTGCCAACTTTGAAATATTTTCATTAAGATGAGTAGTAATGCAGGGATTAATTTGTGCACCATTATTTTCTATGAATTTTTACATAATACGAGAGTATAATATATGATGTATAAGTTTTTGAACCACTAATTTATCCATGGATTGTTTCGAGTTGCTATTTTCTTTGAGGTGTTTTTAAATTACGAGGGTACCCAAATACACCATGCTTTTTCGTTTCATCCTATAAGTCTGATACCAAGTGTGATCGACTATGGACAGAGTCGAGACAATACAACAACAAGGTATTCACTTGATAATAGTTACGGTCCAAAACTGATTTACTATAGGATCAATATCAAGTGATTAGGATTTAACGAACAAGTGTAATTTATCTTATTATAATAAAACAATTATAATGCGGAAGTAAAGTAAATGACACAACAAGATTTTGTTAACGAGAAAACCGTAAATGCAGAAAACCCCCCAGACCTAGTCCAGTTTTGAATACTCTCATAATTAAGCCGATATACAAAGAATAAAGCCAACTTCGTATAGTTGAGACCAAGTAATCTACCCCTAGTTACTTAGTTTCCTCAGTATCCCCGCGTCTACGTCCTACTGGTCATGCACGTGAATCCCAAGACAAAAAATCACTATATTGAGTTACTTTACCGATGTAAAGTCTTAAGCACTAAACTCATTTTGATCGTCCTCCAAACAGTAAATGAAAAAAGTTGTATGATAACAACTCCAATAATCTTTTGGAATAAAGATTTGTTGAGTTTTAACAAAGGCTCTTCTTTTTAAACAAGTAAACTCCTTTGTCGGGTAAGATCAATCCAAATCAGTAACTTAGATTCAGATACACAACTATCAGATTCAAATATTGAAGAATACCACCAAATGATAGTTGTCGATCTAAACGACTATATGATCAAATCTATCAAAGATAAAACGTATCTAAGTCGGATCCCAGACAATCAAGATGTGTGCACAATTCACGAGATATGAAAACCAATAAGAAAAAATCTTCTTGTCTTCAAATCTTCAATTGCCTTCTTATGTACCTGCACACCACAAACTTGAATCCACTTATGATCGATCACACACAGAACGGAGTCTGTTAACAATGGATGATCACAAGTTGTCTTTAGATCTAAAAACAGTTCTAAAGATCCCATCAGTACTTTGTTCTAGTTTGAGTGACCCTTATGTCAAAAGAGAAGGCTCCCAAGATTAATCAAACTAGGTGCAATCAAAGTTTTAACAAACGTTAGTCAATCAAATAAATAATCGAAAACTAAAATAACAATGCAATTATCTAGTTTCCCACCAATGGTACTCGTAGAGCTTCTTGATCCCACAAAAATATTTCGACGGGCAGTCGTAAAAGATTTCACATAATTAGGGTACTTTCCTCTCCGGATAGATGGCTCCACCAGAAACAACACGAATGAAGTTTTCCTGGCTCATAGAATAGTTTGCACGAAATATAAACTCAACTATTTATAGACCAAGATTGTTTGGACAACAAGGAAATTCCAAAACCGAATATATTCCCAAGATATGCAATAAGTACCTAGTTTCGGTTTTCTTATTTCCAACTAATATCCAACCTGTAATTCCGAAATCTCTCATTAGAAAATATCTAATATTAGTTTAGCACTTAACTAATATAATTTTCCAAGAGATATGTGTTGATTTGCTGGAAAATCAAAAGCATATAATCAAAAATCTTAATTCAAAGATTCTCAATATTTCGGATTGGGATCACCTTGAGTATCAAGGAATATCTTTGGACAATAAAAGATAAGAACTGTATTCATGTCCAAATTATCTCGACATCCATAACTTTCCTATTTAGCAAATCCTAATTCCAAACTCACACAAACCCGTAAAATAATATGTGAATATGAAGGACCGGGTTAGCTCTTGGGACCGGTTCTACCATGACGCCTAACATAGGTTAAGATCAGTTCTACCAAGTCTCCAAATATAGGTAGGGATCGGTTCTACTAAGTCTCTACAGAAGTCTTTAAACGAGCGGTCATAAGAGATTTCGTCTGATTAGGGTACTTTCCTCTCCAGATAGATGGCTCCGCCAGAAACAACACGAATGAAGTTTGCCTAACTCTTAGGATAGTTTGCAAGAAATACAAACTCAACTATTTATAGACATAGGTTGTTTGGACAACAAGGAAATTCAAAAACCGAAAATATTCCCAAGATATGCAATAAGTACCTAATTTCGGTTTTCCTATTTCCAACTAATATCCAACCTGTAATTATGAAATCTCTCATTAGAAGATCTTTAATATTAGTTTAGCACTTAACTAATATAACTTTCCAAGAGATATGTTTTGATTTGCAGGAAAATCAAAAGCATATAATCGAAAATCTTAATTCAAAGATTCTCAATAGTTCGGATTGGAATCACCTTGAGTATCAAGTAATATCTTTGGACAATAAAAGATAAGAATTGTATTCATGTACAAATTATGTCGACATCCATAACTTTCCTATGAAGGATCGGTTTTGCTCTTGGGACCGGTTCTACCATGACTCCTAACATAGGTTAAGATCGGTTCTACCAAGTATCCCAATATAGGTAAGCATCAGTTCTACCAAGACTCTCAACAATAGTTAAGATCGGTTCTACCATGTATCCCAGTATAGGTAAGGATCGGTTATACCAAGACTCTCAACATAAGTCAAGATTGGTTCTGCCGCATATCCCAAACTAGGTAAAGATAGATTCTACCATAATTCTCAACATAAGTCAAGATCGGTTCTACCAAAGATATTACCTAGGTTCGAATTAGTCATCCAATAGATCTTCAATTAAAACCGGGCCAAAACGCCTATTGATTTCCTTTCGATTACGAAACAAGTTTCGTATATGTACTTCCTTTAAACATATGCAATCAAACATAGTTTCCTAGGATGAAATCACACCTATATCCAATATACAATCAAGTAACAAGTTACATAGATTATGTCGATGTAACATTTACTAAGTTCAAAAGATAAACGTTATACTTCGTAATCAAATATTCTTCCCTGACACATTGATCATAATAAAATGACCAAGTCTAATGCTAGAAGATTTAATATAACCTCGCATGTTATGTTTTCAATCTTAAACGACTTGAAAGCAACGATATGAATGGAAACAAGTCAAGTCAGCATCATTATACCTCAAGTGGAAGGATAATGTCTTTATTGTAGTCGACACGTCTTCACGATCTTCAGGTCTTCAAGGTAATACTTGTATGTCTCAACATTCCTAGACTTTCTAGTCTAACCTAAACGAAGTTGACTCTAGTACATTTAATCAAGCGAATCTAATTGAGTTTTGATACTAAAATATGACAACCAAACTTGACATACCAATGCTTGGTGGGTTCAACCGAGCAATGCTCTAACATGTTTGATGTTTTCCAACTTGGTTGAGTAGTATATGTATGTACACAGTACATTTCATGAATATTTTTTAAATAAAAATGAGTAAGACATTGGTGCACAAATTTGCAGACAATATTTTCCATTTAAAAATAATAGGATTACAAATATTGTAATAAAACCAGTAAAGTACACTTAAAAGTGCACGTATATAACAGTACATAAAAATTGAATATGCATTGCATAAGAATAACCAATGTACAACATAACGTACATATGCATGAGAATAACTAGTATAAAAAAAGGTTTTGAAATATGCATTGCATATAATAACTGACAAACCAAGAATGTGCGCTCATAAAAATAACCAGTGCACAACATAATATATTGCATAACAATTAACAAGATTTTTCATGTTAACCAACATAAATTTTATATTTTAACACCCTTCGGGAATAAATAAATCATTAGGTTGTATCATTTTTTTTTTCCAGAAGGAAAATTTTATTTGAGATAGCAAATTTACAGGGTGTTTACTAGAGTATAAAAAAAAACCATCTAACAAGTAAATTAAATATCAATTAAGACTAAAATGCACCTTTATTCTTTTTGCAGCATCCCAAGATAAAACTAAAACTTTTGCCTCTATACCAAAATCCTTATAGACCTTGAACTCATAATTCTTCTCAAAGATCATGCAGTTACGTTCTTTCCATAAAATCCATACCAGAGCTGTCGTGAACAAAATCCCAAATTAATTTACCTTGTTGAAATAAGAATGAACGGTGTCAGCAATGAGCTAGATTTTTCATTGATTGTGGAAAAACCCAGGACCAATTAGTAGTAGCTATTAGCATGCACCACACCTCTATGAGCAATCTTGCAGTGTAAGAAGAGATGATCTTGTGTTTCCGGTTCATCACCACAGTGAAAACAAGAGTTATAAAGCTCAAAACCTTTTCTATGTAACATATATATAGTGTTTACCTTGTGATAGACCAGGCAACACATCAAGAAGTTAATTTTAGGAGCTGAAAAGGAGAGGGTACTAAGTACACCACTATCTTTTTTGTTCGGCAACCTATTTGGACAAAACCTAATGTGATTGCAAATAGACCAATTCAATGATCCTTGAACAATATGTACATAGAGTTTATATCTCTTTCTCTTCACAATCAGAAAGTCAAGACAACAAAGTCCGTGAACCAGATTGTTAAGAAGAGTACTTGGACGATCTCAAAAATAAATCTCGTCGTATCCAAATAATTGAATCTGAATTCTGCCAAGTAAGAAGCTTGTTATCTATCTTTCAAGGTAAAAGTTCTACAAGAACGAGTCTCGTAATTGATTACAATTAAGATGGACTTATCTACTAGAATTGATTGCGTACTACTTGTGTTATTCCTGTTAGAGCGTTGCTCGGTTGAACCCACTAGCGTTGGTATGTCAAGTTAGTTGTCAATTTTAGTTGCCAAAATGCATTCTTGATTTAGTATACTAAAGATAGTTTCGGACTAGATTAAGTCTAAGAAGTAGAATCGAAGCTATCCTTGACGGATTAAGTTTGAAGACTACAAGAAGACATCAACAAGGACTTCATCAACAAAGGTATGTGGTAATTGATTTCATTTGGATTCTTGTTCAATTCTACCTTTCTAATCTATCAAAACAAATGCTCACTCTATGGAACAATTCCTATGACGGTAAATGTACATTTATGTATATATACTCGAGGTTATTTGAGCCACGACTTTTGTGACAATAACCTTTATCCCTGGAAAGGTTCTCATGTTATAGTGAATGAGCTTACGAATTCAACGAGCCAAGAATCACTCAATTCCAAGTTATAACGATGAAGTTATGAGTGATTTATTAAAATAACAATTATAAGTGTTGTTGTAATTGTTACAATTCGTTAGTAGGAAACTATCCACGAACTGTTTGTAACGGTTCACGGACTTGAGCCCAATTACGTGACTAGAAGCCATTTTTGGTCAAGTTTTTGATGTTTCCTTATCTAGGAAAGATAGCTATTACTCCAAACATATTTGATTACCATATTAAAGTGTTTGTGATTCCTTCCTAATATAAATTGTGATTTATTCACATAAATACAATATTTGCTAAATTAATTATTTTGGCAAGAGTTGTAACTTTAGAAAGACTCCCAAAATTAGGAGAGCCTTGAAAAAGGAAAATAGCTTTGCTTAGCTTTCAAGTTACCTTTCACTATAAATAAAGGGTTCGTGAGTGCTACACGTTTTTCATCCCCTTTGGAAAATTGGTGTATGCTATAAGGTTGTTTTCCATGTCTTCTGTTCTTCATGAACAAGAGTGAGATAAAAGTCTTTGTATTGGGGATCACAAAGCCGAGTTGGATTTAATCTTCATGATTGATTATACAACTTGTAATCTAGGTTTTTCACCTCTTGTCTATTCTAAGGTTTTCTCTTCTGATATAAAACCATTCAAGAGTTGTTGATCATAAACCCTAGGTTTTGATAGATTTCAGTTTCCAATTGTATACCAACACTTGTTAGTCGAAATCGGAAGCTAGAAAGAAAACTTCGATTAAGGTATCTCGTAAAAATCCTTAAGAAGTTTTAAACAAGATATCTCTAGATTTATTCTAGTTGTTCTTGTTGTAGAATAATTAGGTTTCTCTTCCTATTCTTGAAGAGTATAATAAACCCTAATCTACAAATTTGTTTTGATATTACTTTTACCTAGTAATTGTTTTTCTCAGAACAAACACGAGATTTCCAAAACCTTGATTTACATCTAAAGGGAAATCGATTCGGTGTTTTGTGAAAATAAAAGATCGAAAAGTATCAACCGTGTTGTTGTATCTTCTGAAGAGAACTTTGTTCTGCCAAAAGATTTTCGGGAATAACTTCTAAAAAGAATTTGTGTTCTGCTAGAAGTTATACGAGAAGAATTCCTAAAGAGAATCGGTGTTCTGCTAGGAGCTCTATAAGTGCTTGAATACAGCTGAAACAGGTAATACATCTAGTCTGAATAGGTAGTAGGAAATTGGTGTAACAGCTTATAATCGGTGTGTGTTTATTCTGGACTAGGTCCCGGGGTTTTTCTGCATTTGCGGTTTTCCTCGTTAACAAAATTAGGGTGTCTGTGTTATTTCTTTTCCGCAATATATTTTGTTATATAATTGAAATATCACAGGTTGTGCGTTGAATCGATCAATTGGAAAATCCAACCTTTGGTTGTTGATTGAAATTGATTGATCCTTGAACATTGGCCTTTGGTACTGTTCAAGTTATTTCTCTTGTATTCAATCAGGCTCACAAATTCCTATTTGTTTGATTGCGGATTAAATCGAGAAATTGAGATATAACTCTTTGATAACTTTTTATTAAGATTGAGTCTGGCTGTCTAGTTGATTCTCTTGAAAGTATATTGAAGTTAGTCCATACAGATTGCTAAGCGAAATATTGGGTGTGGTTGTTGTACCCCCTCTTTTTTAATTCCTATTATAAAGATAAAACAATATAATAAGGAAAAGGAAAAACACATGACACTATAAGTTTTGTTAACGAAGAAAACTGCAACTACCAAAAAAAAAAAAAAAAACAGGGACCTTGTCCAGATTTGAACACCGAACTGTGTTAAGCCGCTACAGACACTATGCTACTATCAGACTTCAGACTAGAATGTAGATGAGACCGAATACACCTCCAAGCAATTCAGCTGCAGTCGTGCTCTATATTGTCTCTTAAACCTCGAAAGGATCTACGCAATTGATTCCCATAGTTGCATCCCTAACAGCCTAAGAGTTTCTTCAGCTTAAGTGAGGAATTTTGATACCAAGCTTCCTCTAATAGGTAATCCTATTTGATTTACCGTTAGATCAATAGATAAGGGCATAGAAATCTATTTACAATAAAAAAAGTTAGCAACATCACAAATCCGGAACACTTACAGTCAGTTAGCTGAGAAGCCTGGATTGTTAACCACCTCTCAAGACCAATCTTAAATCGAACAATTAAGAAGATTTTTAGATATCTATCTTGAGAAATCACAAAGTATCAGAAAAGAGAACTTTGCGATTCTATCTATCTCGATCCTAAAAAAGATTACTAAAACCTCGATAATAGAAAGAACAAGATCAGGATACACAAATTATAAAGGTAAAGATATATAGTCGTATTAAACCCACCAAGCGTTGGTATGTCAAGGTTGGTTGTTATATTTTAGTATCAAAACTCATAAGTCGCTTGATTAGATTACTAGAGTCAACTTCTTTAGGTTGGACTAGGAAGTCTAGAAGTATTGAGACATACAGGTATTACTCTGAAAACCTGAAGATTCCGAAGACGTATCGACATCAACGATGACATCATCCTTACACTTTAGGTTAGTAATACATGACTTGACTTGTTTCCATTTTTATATCGTAAGCTTTCAAGTCGTTTCTGATTGAAAACATAACATGCGAAGTTATATACATGAAACTCTAGTATAAGAGACTTGATCATCATATTGTGATCAAAGTGTCAAGGAACAATATATCAATAGTGATGAATGTTTTATATTGGTATATCGAATTGCGAAGTATAATGCTTATCTTTTGAACTTCGTAATTGCGACATCAACATAATCTTTGTAACTCGCTACTAGATTGTATAGTGAACATAGGTTTGATTTCATGCCTAGAAAACTATGTTTAATTACATGAGTTTAAGGAAGTATACTTACGAACTTGTTTCGTAATCGAAAGAAATCTAGAGGATTGAAGGTTCGATTTTCATTGAAGATCTTAAGGTTGGACCGATCTTAACTTATGTATGGAATTAAGGTAGAATCGATCCTAAATTATATTAGGAGTCAAGTTAGAACCGATACCTACCTATATTGGGAGTCAAGGTAGAACCGATCCTAAACTATGTTGGGAGTCAAGGTAGAACCGGTCCCAATAGGCAAAACCGATTTCTCTAAGTCACATTCCATTTGGGGCTTGTATGATTTGGAAATTGAGTTTGCAAAATAGGAAAGTTCAAGATGTCGGCATAATGAGCAATTTGATCATTACCTAAAATCTTATTTCTTAATTGTTCAAAGATATTCCTTTATACTCAAGGTGAGATCCCAAACCAAAATAGTAGAAAATATTTTTGAGATTTTCAACTTAATATGTTTTGTTTTACCAGTAAGAAAACATATCTCTGGAAAGATATATTAGTTAAGTACTAGCTAATATTGAGTTGTCCAAGAGATTTCAATTATACAGTTGGATATTGGTTGGAATTAGAAAAAGCCGAATTTAGGTGTTTTATTGCATATCTTAAGAATATTTTCGGTTATGAAATTTCCTTGGTGTCCAAACTACCTTGGTCTATAAATAGTCTTCTTACAAACTTATCCTGAGGCAGGCACTTCGTTTCATAGTCATTGATGTTGCCTACTAATAGTATTACTTGTAATACTATCTTGGAGAGGAGAGTAACCTAATTAGGCGAAATCTCTTACTCCGCTAGTTTAAAGACTTCTTTGGGATCAAGAAACATCTACTAGTACCGTTGGGGGAAACTAGAATCTGCATTGTTATTTTAGTTTTTGATTATTAATTTGATTTACTAACGGTTGTTAACTCTTGATTTCTCCTAGTTTGATTATTCTTGAGAGCGTTCTCTTCTGACATAAGGTCACTCAAACTAGATCAAGGGATTAGCGGTAGTTTAGATCTGACATTGACTTGTGATCATCCATTGTTAACAGACTTTGTTCTGTGCGTGATCGATCATAAGTTGGAATCAAGTTTGTTATTGTGCAGGTACATAAGAATATTAAAGATTTGAATACAAGAAGATTTTTCTTATTGGTTTGGTATCTTTGTGATTTGCTTCGTGCACAAATTTGATCGGATGGGATCCGACTAGATCTAGTTTATCTTTTGTGTTATTGCTAGTCGTATTTATATCGATAAGGTATCATTTGGTGGTACTCTTCAGTATCTGAATCTGGTACTTTTGTTTGACTTGATCTGGTTAAATTGTTAATCCAGATCTTAGAAATCTAAACCCGACAAAGGAGTTTAATTGATTTTAAATAGAAAAGCCTTTGTCATGCTCAACAAACATATCTCTGATTATTTTCCTGAGATAGGAAAGTGGTTACCAAATAGATTAGTCCTTTACTATTTGGAAGACGATCGAAAGGATTGAGTGTTTAAAGTCTTCAGAAAGGCTGAAGCAACTTAAGATGGTGGAATATATCTTAGGATTTACGTTCGTTGGCCAGACTGGTTGTAAGCGCATGGATACTGAGGAAACTCGGTAACTAGGAGGTGTCAACTGTTAGAGCACTGCTCGGTCGAACTCGCAGGCGTTGCTATCTCAAGCTTGTTTGTCAAGTTTAGTTGATCAAAACTGTATACTTGATTTCTAGTCTACTTATAGCTATGTCTCGGATTAGGATAGAAGTGTGTAGTTTAGATTTAAACTTCACGACGTTCACCAATTGAAGAAGAAAATCTGCTGAAGAGCTTGGAAGAACTTCATCAACAAAAGGTATGTGGAGACTAAATAGTTGGAGATAATTTATTTGTTACAAACTAAATATTAAGTCAAAGATGATCATGTGAAAATTACCTTGAAAATCTTACATGATTTGTGTGAGACAATCATTTGATGTCAACTTGGGAAGTTTCGTATTGATCGATTAATCACTTGAAAATTGCTTGAAGCTAGTGGTATGTGTAAGATTACCATTGTTGTCTTCTAAGGATATTTCAATGATTAAATGAGAGCTTTAGAACGACTACCATGTATGGATATATTATAGGTTGTATACTTTGTATGCTAACTGTATAAGTCTAGTTCAGGTCCGGAACTCTTGTTTGCGAACCTTGTTTTCAAACTGGTTTACCTGTAAAGGTCTGGAACTATTGTTCGCGTACCTTGTTTGCGAACGGACTAGACAAGTCAAAAGACGAGGGTACCCAAATATACCTCAATCTAAAACTTTTCCACCTATAAGTCCTTTCTCCAAAAGTGATTGTCTATGGACTGAGTCAAGACAATACAACTAATCGGTTCACACTTCGTGTGATCGTCTATGGATAAGAGATCGAGACAATACGACAACAAGATAACTTGTATGATTGACTATGGATGCAAGATCGAGACAATACAACAACGAAGTATGATTACTTGATAAAAGGTTCGGACTTAACCAAACACAATAGGATTGCTATCAAGTAATTAGGAATTAACGTTTGTGTATTTTACTTCTAATTATAATAAAACAATTATAATTGCGGAAATAGAAAAGTAAAAGACACAACAAGATTTTGTTAACGAGGAAACCGCAAATGCAGAAAACCCCAGGACCTTGTCCAGAATTGAATACTCTCATAATTAAGACGATATACAAAATATAAACCAACTTCATATAGTTGAGACCAAGCAACTAAACCTATAGTTCACCTAGTTCCCTCAGTATCCCTGCGCCTCCAACTTGTAATAAGTCACGCACTTGGAACAATTTCTTTGGTTCGTATTCCAAATAGTAAAGGAAAAACAAATATGTTCGGTAAAAACTCTTTTCAAACAACGAGATATGAGTTTGACAAAAGGCTCTTCCGTTAATCCCAATAAACTCCTTTGTCGGGTTCTTAGATCAATCTCTTCATCAACTACCAAAGTAATTGTTTAGACTATGCAATCAATACTATAAATCACAAAGAAATGTATTGATGCCGATCTACTCAACTAATCAATCCAATCTACCAAAAGATAAACCGATTATAGTTGGATCCCCAGCCGATCAAGTTTTGTGCACACCAAAGATTTTGAACTCAAATAAGAAATCTTCTTTGTCTTCAAATCTTTAATAAACACCTGCACACAAACAACATGAATCTCTTGTGATCAATCACACACAGAACGGAGTGTATTAACAATGGATTATCACAAACAGTTCTAAAGATCCCCGTCGACACTTCGATCTAGTTTGAGTGAATCTTATATATCAAAAGAGAAGATTCTCAAGCATAAACAAACCAGGTGCAATAAAAGTTCAACAACCGTTAGTCAATCAAATCAATCGAAAACTAATAATAAACTGTAATTATCTAGTTTCCCACCAACGGTACTCGTAGAGCTTCTCAATCCAAAAGAAGTATTTAAAACGAGCGGTCGTAAGAGATTTCGCCTAATTAAGGTACTTTCCTCTCCGAATAGACGGCTCCACTAGTAACAGCACAGCTAGGTAGTTTTGCTAGCTCTGAGGATTAGTTTGTTCAAAATGAAAACTTCAATATTTATAGACCAAGGAAGTTCGGACACCAAGGAATTTCCAAAATCGAATATTCTCAAAGATATGCAATAAAGTCCAAATCGGTTTTCATAATTCCTGGAAATGCTCCATCCAAATATTGACCGAAATCTCAGTAGAAAATCTCCCATTAGTAAATGCACATTACCAAGTTTTATTTTCTAAAGATATGCATTTAATTGCTGGAAATTAAAAGCATATAAAACTAAAAACCTTAATTAAAAGATTCTCAATTTATTTCGATCCGGGATTCTCCTTTAGTTATTAAGGAATATCTTTGAACAATAAAAAATAAGAATTACTGCACATGTTCAAAGTATGTCGACAAAGATTTGCAATGAATAACAATACCAATAAGCCTAGCGATTTCCCTTTCGATTCATAAAACAAGTTCATGAATTGTTCTTCATTTAAACGAATGTTAAACATTGTTTCCTAGGACGAAATCTTCACCCATACCCATACATAATCACAATAGCATTCATATGATTATGTCGATGTCTTATATACGAAGTTCAAAAGATAGACGTTATACTCCGTATTGTAATTCCTTAATACTATGTCTAACTAGAGTATAATCATTCACAGCTTCGCAGTTATGTTTTCAATATGCACGACTTGAAAGATACGTTAGGAATGAAACAGTTCAAGTCAAATATTACTAAACTCAAGAGGAAGGATGATGTCGTCGATGTAGCTCTTTACTTCTTCACATTCTTCAAAGTCTTCACGTAATACTTGTAAGTCTCATATACTAGTAATTCTAGCTAATCTATACGAAGTTGACTCTAGTAAATAATCAAGCGACTCTTTAAATGAGTTTTGATTCACTAAAATATGACAACCAAACTTGACATACCAACGCTTGGTGGGTTCAACCGGGCTATGCTCTAACAATCTCCCCCTTTGTCAATTTTAGTGACAAAACTCTTACATCATATGGATAAACAAATTACAAGAATTCATTACACATACGCTTGATTCCAAGTTTCAACAACACAATAACCTGTATACAGTCAATCCATAAATGTCGTTGTTGACATTATAATAACAAAGCTAATACCCCCCCTAAAGGTAAGATAGGTAGATTTTCAATCCGCACGTCTTTGTTATTCCCTTTGTAGTTAAGATAACCACAAGTATCAATATGATATGTTACTCCCCCTTAGTCTATGCTTTACTCTTTCGTTAGATATGATGTTTAAGCACCATTGTCCTTTCCTTAGTGATACCAAATCACTTGTTTACTCCATATATTTCTCCCCCCTTTTGTCACAAAATGACAAAGGTACGAGCAAATAAAAGACAAACCGAAAGGATCTTACAAATCTAAAAATGACTTGCAAAACCTATAAGAGTTAAGCACGAGGGTTCCACACACCATTTTAGATAACCAATATCAAAACCGAAACTACAAAGTAATTTTTTTTTTATATGTTACCAAGGAAACAATTGCCCGAAGCAATTTTCCCTAATAGTTTAGCAAATCAAAAAATTGACTAAGCACCTTAGTTCTTTTGCTAAACCGATTGTACAAATACAATCGCTTGTTCGATAAGACCAAAATAAAGATCAGAATTAACTCTATTTTTATCATCAGGTTCTAATTATTCAAATAATAACTTCGACCTTTCACTTTTAAACAAGACAAGTACTAGGTTAGTTAACTAGCATTTCTTGTTAAGGCATTCGATTAGACTTGAATAACCGAAACCTCCATTTTGATAAGTCTAACTAAGATCAGAATTAACTTTGTTTCTCTTATCCGGAATCGAATTGGACTAAACAATTCATCCCGAAAACCTTTTTGTTAAGCCATAAACAATTCATACAAACCAAATAAATCAACTTGCATAATTATTTATCTCAACCGGAAGCAATTGAAACAAACATAGACATTATAGTACTGCAATTGCACCGAAATTTCGTAAGCCTAAACAATTGATACCAACCATAAATAAAGATAACAATAGTTTTTATTAACAGGAAACAATTGAATCACACACACATCCATATACAAAAATGGAATAAACATCAATTGTATCAAAATTTTGTTAAGAAAAAGCAATAAATATATGCAATAACATCAGGCTTTTCTTAAACAGTAAAACGATTAACTAATAAATTCGTTACCTCAATCTATGCATCCTCTTCACTCCAGATTGATATATCATTAAGCGCAAGTTCACATAGAACTCTCCCCCGTTGTGTTGTCATCCTCCCGCCAAAACAAAAGAACAACAACAAAGAGCAACCTTTACCAGAAAAAGGTTGAAAATCGGTTTTAACTAATGCGATGCAAAAGTTGAAACCACGAAACAATATGCTTTTATGCTAAACCAAAAACGATTCAACATATTGTGACTTTTTCACATATTAGTTTCAATCAGAACCCCTTATGATCCTTTAATAAATCCTACCAACATGGGCTAGAACTCAATCCCGCTAAATCAAAAAGTCACCCAAACCATAAGGGTTCACACCATATGAGATCGAATATTAAGGTTATGAAAACCGAAGTCAAACATCCCATAACATACATAGCAATAATATAAAGCATTCAAGCACAGGCTATGTAATCGAAAAACTATCACAAGAAAATTTATAAAATAATAATTTTATTCATAAATAATAGATAGTTTTATTCAAAATAGACCTTATACAATCATTGAAAGAAATCAAAAATTGATGTCTATTTTTCTTGGATTAAGTAATACAGCAAATAACTTAACCTCTAGTGGTGCTCTTATTGTTTACTGAAATTCCATCAGTACTCAAACTTTTGAAGCATGTCTCAAGAGACTTGTCTGCAACCACTTCCTGTTTTTCGAGATCTTCAATTTGAAGTTTCAAGTCAGCAAGCTCACTTTTCGTCTCTTCTATTTTATCTTTTAGTCAATCTCGATCTTGAACCAAGGTAAAAAGTTTTCTTATGAGTTCTTCAAACCCATGCATAACTTCACACATACCATCTGTGGGAAACCACTTGGTAAAATCTTAATCATTGATAGCAAAAAGACATGACACTTCTTGGGATCTGTCAGAAGTATGATCAGACACGATTCTTGAGATAATCTTTCTGATTCTTCGTTTTGAAACGAATCCTTGACAATTTCTAACCTTTCGAGCTTCCCTTTTATTACTCCTTATAACACTGCGAGTTATAGGAGACATGTTTAACACAAAAATCCTTACCAAGGGAAGTCAATAAAGAGAAGATCTCTTCTTGAAAAGAATATACATTCGGTTCAGAAAAACAGAGTTTCCGAAAACAACAAGTTATTTTTCCGAACTTCTCCTTTTTATTGAAAGGAAGATATCCTTTAAATATCTCTTATTACCAGAAAATTGTAGTTAATCACGAACATGTGCCCTTGATTATTATGTGCCTTTCCCATCCACCAAAGAGCACAAACAGGATGGGTTTGCACAATCTCCATACAACTAGGTTGTATCGGAGTAAGCTTTTTCTGCTTACATCGAGTATCAGAAACATAGTTCATGTTTTTCTTTGGGAATTTCTGCCCAAAATATTTTCTCCCAAGAAGATGATCCTTCCTTGATCTAAAAACATGATCATTAGGAGACACTGTACTGACGTGGGAATTTTCAGAGATAAACGAATCTCTCTTAATTCTATTAATGAGATTTTCATATGATTATCTATCATGATTGATTGATTATCATATTTGATCTAGAAGTGTTAGATGAATATGGTTGTTATAAGTGTCAATATGGCTAACTTCGGTTAACTATTATTGAGCCAACAAGGTATACACGTTTGGGTACGGTTCATCCATATCTAAATATAGGTATATTTCATTTGTGTGTATCAAGCTAATACCATCTATCAGTGGAGATTGATTGCTTAATTTCTAAGCAGACTTAGCTTGAATCTTAAATCAGGAGTTTATCTAACGGTGAATATTGAATGCTTTGTTACTAAGCTATCTTAGCTTTGATTGTAAGCAACCCTGATTTGAAAGACTATATAAGGAGAACTCTAGCATCTGGGAAACCTGATACCGATACTCCCGTGTGTCCTGGTTGCAAACTAGAGTCGATTCTCCTTTAACCTAGGTTTTTCCAAAACCATTATTAGGTTAACGACTTGAAAACTTCATTTGGGATTCATGAAGCCAGATCCAACTATTTTCTCTATAGTTATGTATTCTAATCTTACTTGTTCAATCGTATTGAGTTTTATCTTCTCTAAGATTTACTCGAGATTTAACTCCGATAGGTAAGATATAAAAAGTAATCACAACAGTTTGTCGTCTCAGACTCTTGTGATTCCGCAATAACTTCTTCTGTTAATCAGTTAGGTTATTGTAAGGTGACTAATATTTCTAGGTTTCTTTTCGGGAGTATAATACCGGATTATTAGTTGAGTTTTCTGTTCACCTTGATTTATCTAAAGACGGAAACAACAACCAGAATAGACTTGTCTGTGGGAAACAGATTTGTTTATAAGTCTTCGACTTTGGGTCGTATCAACTCTTAGTTGTAGGTGAGATCAGCTAAGGGAATCAAGTGCGCAGAGTCCTGCTGGGATTCAAGAGGTGTAAGGAACGTGACTATACCTTAATCAGTGTGAGACTTGGTTAGGGCTCAACTATATTCCCGTCCGAAGTTAACTTGTAGTAGGCTAGAGTCTGTAGCGGCTTAATACAGTGTGGTGTTCAACTATGGACTGGGTCCCGGGGGTTTTCTGCATTTGTGGTTTCCTCAATAACAAAATTTCTGGTGTATGTGTTATTTCTTTTTCGCATTATATTTGTTTATATAATTGAAATATCACAGGTTGCGCGTAGTTCAATCACAGTTGATAAATACGACCTTATTTGTTGGATAGAACTTGATTGACACTTGGGCATTGGTCTTTGGTACCGTCCAAGTTATTCTAACATCAATCAGGCTCACGGATTTCTATCTGTTCGATTTGCTGATTGTATTGAGAAAGAGATAAAGCTCTTTGATATATTTCTTGATTGAGTTTCACTTTTAAGTTGGTGCTCTCGGAATTATATTGGAGTTTAGTCCATACAGATTGCCGAACGAAATATTGGGTGTGGTTGTTATACCCCCGCGTTTTTATCAACTATATGAAGTTGGTAGTGTCTTTGTATATCGGCTTAATTATGAGAGTATTCAAAACTGGACTAGGTCCCGGGGGTTTTCTGCATTTGTGGTTTCCTCGTTAATAAAACCTTGTTGTGTGCTTTACTTTATTCCGCATTATGAATTGTTTAAGTTATAATTAAAGTAATTGCACTTGTACGTTAATCCAAAACACTAGGGTTATCTCTCCTGCATCAGCTTCTCTGATGTCTGATGCTGATCCTGGAAATATTGAATTACTTAACAATCTGGTAACTGCTACAGGAAGGCATGAAGTTGTTTCTCAACAGTATAATGAAGTGATGAGAGACAAATCTAGAGTAAGTGGGTGATAGCCAAATCTAGAGTAAGTGGGTAAAGGAGGGTGGTGCTAATACTGCTTTTTTCCATGCAAGTTTGAGAATAATAAAGTCACGGAATCATATCTCTGAATTAGAAAGGGCTGATGGTAACATGGAAAACTGAGTAGAATCAAATTACAGATATCTTGGTGGAGCATTACAAAAACAAATTTGAAGCCAAAGATGTTATATTTTCTGATGGGTTATTGGATGCGATTCCTAAAATTTTAAATGAGGAAGACATTATATTCTTGGATGTTGTTCCTTCTCCATTGGAAATTAAGGATGCTGTTTTTGGAACTAATGCAAACAGTGCTCCAGGTCTTGATGGGTTTCCAGGTAGCTTTTACAGGTTTGCATGGGAGGTAGTGGGAGTGGAGGTTATACAATATTGTTGGAGATGCAGATTCATTCCCAAAGGTTTAAACTCTAAGGTTTTGTTTCTTCCTCCTGAGATTCAGGGTGCCAAGAGAGCAGGCCAGTTTAGACCCATTGGTCTTACAAATTTTAACTTCAAAATCTTCACCAGAATCATCACTACTAGAATTAGTAATGTGATTGAGAGACTAATTTGTACTACAACGAGGGGCATTTATTAAAGAGAGGAACATTCATGATAAAATTGTACTAACCTCAGAAATGGTGAATGAATTGAATATGAGGAGAAGAGGAGGTAACATGGGTCTTAAGCTGGATATAACTCAAGCTTATGACTCTTTGAACTGGGAGTTCTTATTTGAAGTGTTTAGAAGACTTGGCTTCTCTGAAATGGGGATTAGTTGGATAATAAAGATATTTGAATCAGCTATGATCTCTGTTCTTGTTAATGGTGTTCCATGTGTTGTTGTTTTTTTTTTGTTGGAAGGGGTCTTAGGCAAGGTGATCCATTGTCACCAATTATTTTTGTTCTAGATGAGGAAGTGCTAAGTAGAAATATATATATATAATGGTGCAGGAGGGAAAGATACAAGCTATGGTCAACAGGGGTGGATGTCAACCTTCTCATCTAATGTTTGTTGATGATATATTCATTTTCCGCAATGAACACAAAAAAACTTTGGACAATCTGATGAGTATGTTAGGGAAGTATCAAAGTTCATCTGGTCAGGTGGTGAATAGGAATAAGAGTAAGTGTTTTCTTGGTGGTGTATCTGATGCAAGAAGGAATGGGATAGCAAAGTTCTTACAAATGGAATTGTCAGAATTGCATGATAAATATTTGGGGTGTAATTCTCAATCATAGAAGAGTAAAATCATACCAGGTTTGGGGGATGGTGGAAATGATGTAGAAAATGTTGGTTGTGTGGATGGGAAAACTGTTAGCATTCTCAACCAGACTAACTTTGGTTAAATTTGTCTTATGTAGCATACCTATATATAATATGTCAGCTTAGATGTGGCCAAAGTCTGTAATAAAGGAGTGTGAGAATATTATTATAAACTTCTTGTGGTCTGGTGATCCTGCTGTGAAGAAATTGGTTACAGTTAAATGGGATGAAGTAAATTCACCAATATCATAAGGTGGTCTAGTTATAAGAAGATTGGAAGTTATGAATAAAACACTCTTAATGAAGCTACTGTGGAAAAGTGAAACTGAGGATGTATAATGGACAATATACATGAGGGCTAAATATAAGAATAAGAAGGATGAATGGATAAATTTCTATAGACAATCATCTATCTGGCCAAGTATTAAATGATTGATTCCTGAAGTCAATGAAGGAAGCAGATGGGTGGTTGGTGATGAGAAAAAAATATATATCTGAAAGGATAAATGGATTAAAGATTATGCTCTAATTGAGAGACATGCTAAAGATAGTTTTGTTTCTACATAATATTGAGTTAAAAGTGGAGCACTTGATCAAAGATGGTGTGTGGCAGATTCCAGAATGTATGCATCAATATTTTGGGAAGAATGAATTGCCAGTTTTAGCTGATGGGCATGATAAGAGGGTATGGGAAGCTGATCTCACGGGAAATTTTACTGTAACTAATGTTGCTCAGTTGGTGAGGAAAAAATATCATGTAGTATCTTGGGAAAATAAGGTATGGAATCCTTGTGTTCATCCTTACAATTCTGCAAACTTGTGGAAGATTCTGAGGGGTGCTTGTGCTACTGAGGAAGTAGTTAGGAAAAAAGGTTTCAATACTGCATCTAAATGCTACTTATGTGGTGATAACCAAGACACAATGGATCATATTTTGTGGTACCATGAGTTTAGTGCAAGGATTTGGCATTGGCTGGGGGGAATATTTCAATTTCTTAATCCTTTAAAATTTGAGGAAGTAATAAGCTTTGCTCATGGCTAGAGTGTAGCAATTAAGGAACTTTGGTATAACTGTGCATTCAATGCAATGGTAGAACTTTGGAACACAAGAAATAAAGTGATATATGAAGGAGAAAAGCCAAATTTTTAAAAGTTTAAACAAAGAATTATTAGTTTCACAAAAGAGTGTGGTGCAAGAATGAGGGGCACAAAATAGGAAAGTATGTATGATCTATAGATTCTACTTTACTTTGTTATTACTAGGATTAAAACACACACTGCAGAGGTTAAATAGTTCTTTTTCAAGCTTCCTACTGGTAATCAAGTACTCATTTGTTTTGATGGTGCATCTAAAGGAAATTCTGGGAGTGCTGGTTTTGGATTTTGTGGCAAGAAATAATAGTGGTGGTTGTGTAGGTGCAGTATCTAGAGGTTTAGGGATGGACACAAACTATCTGGCTGAGGTGATGGCATTGATTGTAGCAGGTGAATGGGCAATCAGGCAAGAGTATGTGGAGGTATGTTTCAGTCTTGATTCTAAGGCATCCTTGATGGCATTCAGTAATGAAAAAATGCCCTGGATTGTGGTGAATAATTGGAATAAAGTTAATAGGTACATCACCACCATCACATGCAGACACTTCTACAGGGAGATTAACTTTTCTGCAAATAAGATGGCCAAAAAATGAGTGCTTCTTGGAAGAGGAATTGTGATTTTTTACGAGGACAAACCTAGATTCTTGGGAGGATCGGAGTGTGAAGATGGATCATATTTTAGGTTTAGTACTTGAGGTAAATATCTTAGGAATTTCCAGTGAGTAGTACTGGATTTTGTGTTTTTTGCTTCCTTTTGTTTTTCTTTTGGCTTTTGTAGCTTTAAAGTTTTTTGGCAAGCTTGCCTATTTTGTAATTTTGGTTTTATCTTAAGTAATAAAATTACATGATTTATCCAAAAAAAAAAGGTTCAGTTTCGAACTAGTAACTATATTCCAAGTGTATACCTTGTGGTTGTTATCTTCTTGACAATTTCTGTATATAGTAGATCACACAAGGTATAAGACTTATAGGTTGATATCTAAAAGATTGTGGTGTACTTGGTACCCTCATCAATTCAAGTCGGACCTGGCTACTTGTGTAATACCCGCGTTCTTTTTTTTTTTTTTAAATATTAGGGTATGAGCCGAATCCATTTGGATTGGAAGACTAGGATTAACGCGATGTGGAGTGTGAAACCTAGTTGTGTTTTGCCTGGGAAATTATATTTCTCTTTATGTGAGCCTGCCCGTAGCGTGTCTACGGATGCTTATAGAGTTTTGAAACGCGAATTTGTAGTAAAAAGACACATGCCTAGACTACGTGTCGTGTTTGAGGCGAAATAAGGGCATTTTGGACATTTCAGCTTCTTTAATAAGCTTTTACGGGTGAACTTCTATTAGAATTCAGCCATTTCTTCACTCTTGAATTCTCTTTCTCTTACAGCAAATAAAAGAAAATTCTCATCACAAAACTTAAAGTTTGAAACTTTATTTTGAAGTTTATATTATATCTTTGGTGGTTTGATTAGGATTTGGTTGATTTGGAAGCTTCAATTGCACAAAAGGTAGGGGAAAACTCTTCTTTGATACTGATTTGAATTGAATTCATTACTTTGATTCTCCGATTTCATATCTAATTGAATTCAAGCTTATTCATACTCTTATGAAACTCTATGTGATGAATTTGTGATGTTTAAAATGAATTTATGCTTGTTCCTCTTGATTTTGATATAGGGTTCATGAAACAAGTTAGGTTTTTATTCTAATTTGATGTTAAAACTCTATTAATTCTAAAAATTAGCCATGGGTACTCTCAATTTATTGGAATTGACCTCTACTTTCCCTTGAAACTTAATTTAAAAGCAATTCAAGGATTTCTGAAATAGTATTATGTCATGTTTTTGGGATGAATTATCACCCTGTTCTTAAGACTATTATTTTTGGTTGTGTAAAATAGGGCCTTTTCTTCTTTAAAACTAGCCAAGAATAACTGGATTCTGATAAGTAATGAAGTCTGGGTGAATTTTTGTTTGTGAACTATCAAAATTGTAGGTTTTTGTAAACAGTTTTCTGCCTGACGTTTCCAAGGAGATTTAACCTTGTTGCTTATCTTATTATTTTTGTTTATATTTTTTATACAATAATTCATATCCTCGTATTTAAAATGAGCTAAGAACCAATGGATTTGGATGAGTAATGAAGCATGTGTGAATTTTTAAGAGAAGTCTACTAAATATGATGGTTTTCTGAAATGTTTTTACTGTCAAGTTTTACTTGAATGATTTAGACTTGTTCATGAATTTATTGTTTTTGCTCTTATTTTTTTATTTGTTGGCTTATACTTTCTTATTTGAAATGAGATAATAATCATCCATTTTCATTGTGTAATGAGTCCTACACAAATTATTGAACACAGGCTATCCAAACTGAAATGTTTGTAACTTGGTGCCGCTGTCCTGTTTTATTGAGGTTTTACAACACAGCTATGTGCCTAATTACTTTTGGTTATCATTTTTATATCAAAGTGGGGTTTCTCATATTTCTAACTAAACCAAAATTAATGAATTTCATTGTATACTGAATTTTATACGAATTTCCGAATATAGACTGCTAAAACTGCGATTTCTGACAAACTGAACTCTATCCGATTTTGTTGAACTATTTTGGCATAGTTACAGAACTTATTGAATTATCTTATTAATTTTATGTGAAATTTTATTTTTTACCCTTTAAATTGATCCAAGAAACACTCGTTTACATTGAGTAACGAATTCTACAGAGTTTTTTGAAAATAGAGTGTCAAAACTGAAGTTTTAGAAAGTTTATGTCCCTATTTTACATTATGTTTCCTTTGTTCTTTGAGTTATTAACTTTATTCCTTTTGATAATTATTTTATATGAATAAAATGTTATAGTTTGTTAAATGTCGATTTGAAATGAATCCCATGGCAAGTTTAGAACAATAATGGTTTAAAATGAGTTTTCGTGCAAAATCTTTGATTTCAATGCACTTAATGGTTCTGAGTTTATGCCTAGCTCTATGATTTGTTACTTACCTGGATTTACAATCTTGTTTTATGTGGAAAAGCTAAGGTAAGTTTCTTTCATGGTTATGCATCAATATTTTGTTGATGATTTGTTCGATATTCGTATTTTACGATGTTTGCGAACTATTTATGAATTGCGTTGAGCATCCTTTTAGTTACGAACCCTACTGATGAGTTTGTCGGGCCCTTTAGGGGAAATCCATACTAATGGTGATCCGTGGAAGATCATCCGGGACGATAGGGTGGTTTTCTGATAAACCTCGACAGTTGGTTATTCGGACCCTCACAGTAGATTATTGTGAACTCACTGGTTTTGGATGATTTCGATTGTGTATTGGCTTTGTAAGGCCTTTGATACTTCGATTTGGATGTGCTCAACAACTTAATGCATTGTTTAAGAGTAGCGGAACCATGTATAATGATCATTCATGGAAAATATGCCTTGAGAACTAATAAGAAATATCATGTTCATTGAAACACTTAAGACTTGAATCATGATAAACATACACAAGGTGTTTTAGTGATCAACGATGTCTTAGAGGTGTTCATGAGACTTGTAGGAATGCTAAAAATATTTGTGAAAATAGTTTATGAGTATCTGTAAATTTTAACTTGGTAGTTACTTGAAAGGGTACGCGTACCTATACCCAGTTCGTGAATTCAGATGGCCAAGGTACGCTTACTGTATATGCGTAACCTAAGGTTATTCACGAATTCAGACCCTTGAGGTACGCCTACTGGGTAAGCGTGCCTCCCCGCATTCACGAATTTAGAACATCATGGTACGCATAATGGGTATGCGTACCTACCTATGTTTCAGAACCTCAAATGACAATGGTACGTGTACCCTCATGAGTCCAGATTTCAGTAGTTCTGAAAACTCTCTTTTTGATCTTTGAAACACTATCAATCGCCATAGATATAAATATCATTGCTTGGGAAATTTTTAAATGGTCTATAAACATAGTTCTTGAACAATAAATTATTTTGAACTAACATTGCTGAGGATTTATGAACATCCATTGCTTGAATCGAGATGTTTAACAAGCCAAACTTGACTTGAAACTTTTTCTTTGCAATGTCTATTAGGATTCATTCGACATAGTCTCATATAGATAGAACGGTAATACCTGTGAGTAAATAAAATGGTTCAGTCTTCACATACCTCTTTGTTGACGAAGCTCTCCAAATGTCTTCATTTGATCTTTAGTCTTCAATATTTGAACGTTATTCAGTGATGTGTTTTGATACTCAACCCCAAAATTTTAATCCTAGTCCAAGACTTAACTTAAGTGAAAAAGCAGGGGTCTAACAACCAAACCCAATATTTCTCTTAGCAATCTGTATGGACTAACTCCAATATACTTTTAAGAGAATCAACTAGACAGTCAGACTCAATCTTAATAAAAAGTATATCAAAGAGTTATATCTCAATTTCTCGATTCAATCTCAACTCAAACAAATAGAAATTTGCGAGTCTGATTGAATACAAGAGAAATAAACTTGAACGGTACCAAAGACCAATGTTCAAGGATCAATCAATTTCAATCAACAACCAAGTGTTGGATTTACCAATTGATCGATACAAACGCACAACCTGTGATATTTCAATTATATAACAAAATATAATGCAGAAAGAAATAACACAGACACCAGAAGTTTTGTTAACGAGGAAACCGCAAATGCAGAAAAACCCCGGGACCTAGTCCAGATTGAACACCACATTGTATTAAGTCGCTAAAGACACTAGCCTACTAAAAAATAACTTCGGTCTGGACTGTAGTTGAACCTCAATCAATCTAGCACTAATTCAAGGTACAGTTGCGCTCCTTACGTCTCTGATCCCAGCAGGATACTACGCACTTGATTCCCTTAGCTGATCTCACCCACAACTAAGAGTTGCTACAACCCAAAGTCGAAGACTTTAATAAACAAATCTGTATCACACAGAAAAGTCTACAAGAATAGATAAATATGTCTCCCACAGAAATACCTAAGAGTTTTGTTCCGTCTTTTGATAAATCAAGGTGAACAGGAACCAATCGATAACACGGACTTATATTCCCGAAGAACAACCTAGAATTATCAATCATCTCACAATAATCTTAATCGACTAGCGAAACAAGATATTGCGGAATCACAAACGATGAGACGAAGATGTTTGTGACTTCTTTTCTATCTTTCCTATCGGAAAAATTAATCTCAAGCCAATCTTACAATTGCACTCAATCATGATAGAAACAGCAAGATCAGATCACGCAACTACACAGAAAATAGTTGGGTCTGGCTTCATAATCCCAATGAAGTCTTTAAGTCGTTAACCTACATGGTCTCGGTAGAAACCTAAGGTTAAAGGAGAATTGACTCTAGCTTATACAACTAGTATCACACAGGAGGTGTGGGGATTAGGTTTCCCAGTTGCTAGAGTTCTCCTTTATATAGTCTCCAAATCAGGGTTTGCAATCTAAGTTACCTTGGTAACAAAGCATTCAATATTCACCGTTAGATGAAAACCTGATTAGATTCAAGCTAATATCTTTCAACCCTTAGATCGAACTTAGCTTGTTATACACAAATGAAATATACGTCATTTAGGTTTGCGTAACCGTACCTAAACGTGACACCTAGTTGGTTCAACAGTAGTTAACCAAATGGTTAGCCATATGAGCACTTTCATATCAACCTTATTCATATTCACCATAACTAGTCCAAATGACTCAAAGGAACTAGTTCAAGAGTTGTTCAATTGCTTAGATTTTATAGAAGTATACAAGACACAATCGAAGAAAAATCGGTTTTGATTCACTCGAATCGGTTCATGAACATTATAGCCACGGTTTGCAAATTGCATTCCTTAATATATAAATGTTTTAGTTCATGAACAAACCAATTTTAGAAAGTAACACACTTAAGTATGCGTACGGGTATGCGTACTTAAGTAACCGGATTTGAGTTTGTTTTGGTTTCCAAACTCAGCAGAAATTCACGGACGTGAACTTTCCGCCAGTATGCGTATGGGTACGCATACTTAGGTAACCGGATTGAGTTGGTTTTGATTTCCAAACTCAGCAGAAATTCACGGACGTGAACTTACGCCAGTATGCATACGGGTACGCATACTTACCCAGACTCCATCAACCATTTAGTACACACAAGTATGCATACATTTGGTTCCCGGTTTTGGACTTATACACTAATGCGCGAACACATTATATGCTTATATCCAAGGATGGTTACAAGTTCTAAACTCTTTATTTCAATAATTGAAACATTCTTAGAGGATGTTAAATAGAGGTTATTCACACACTATTTTTCATCAAAGCAATTTTCAAGATATTGAAACAATCAACATGACTTTCGTCACTTGTAAAGATGAATTTGGCAAAAGCGAAAGCTTACCAACATATATTTCGAGAAATAGATAAGCGAGATAAACTCAGCTCGAAATAGCAAATGTGTATAATCGAAGTCTATATAGCAATACCACTTTTGTCTCAAGATAGGAGATAGAGTAGATAGACTTTTGAGTGATAGATAAGTTCAAGTCTCCACATACCTTTTTGTCGATGAAGATCCACTAGTTCCTTGAGTAGTTCTTCGTCTTTGCATGATGAACGCCATGGAGTCTAGAGCTCAACTACACTTTATATCCTAGTCCGGGACTTAGCTATAAGTAGACTAGAAATCAAGACTTATAGTTTTGGCAACTAAACTTGACAACAAGCTTGAGATAGCAACGCTTGCGAGTTCGACCGAGCAATGCTCTAACATTAAGTATACTAGAAATCAAGCTATAGTTTTGTGCTACTAACATTGACAACAAGCTTGAAATAACAAAACTTGCGAGTTCGACCGAATAATGTTTTAACATGAGGTACAGTTGGTTTCCAGCTGAAGATCTTTTACGCTAGTGAGTATTCTTTTTAAATCAGATAATCAACTACCATACACAAAAACCATCTCTATAATTTTCGGGTTTTTTTCTTCTTCTGTGACAAGCCTGACCAGGTCAGGAAGGGACTGAGCCGAATAATCCCCACCAATCTAATAGTCAAACGAGAATGATATATACCCGCCTGAATGGAGAGTAAGTATGGAGTTTAAGGAGATCGTCAAGCATACATCCGTATAGATTTCCAGCAAGAAATACCACAGGGGGTGATGATTTTACTTGAAACCGAACAAGATGGAGCATCACTGTTTTTCTATACGATAATTTTATAGCGTAGCTGAGTTTTCTCAATCCGAAACTCCAACTTCATTTGGATAACATAGCCATGTTCATAAGTGACAAATTCAAAATCCCTAACCCTTCCATTTCTTTAGAAGAACACATTAATTTCTAGTTAACCAAGTGAGATTATTTAGTACCAGGTTTGTTTTCCCAAACAAACTTTCTCATTTTCTCCTCTAGCTACTTGATAATAAAATAAGATGCTTTAAATAAGGAAAACTACCAAAGAGACGAAGAATATAATATGCATTTGTGTAACACGAACTTACAAACTTTTTTTGTAAGTTTATTGATTCCAAGTGGAGAGTCTTGCGTCAAACTTCTGTATAATGGGATCCTAGATAGTCTTGGAATTTGACTTAACACCTAATGGTAATCTAAGTACTTAAAAGGAATCTGTTAGAGCATAGCTCGGTTGAACCCGCCAAGCGTTGGTATGTCAAGTTTGGTTGTAATATTTTATTGAATCAAAACTCAATTAAAGAGTCGCTTGATTATGTAACTAGAGACAACTTCATATAGTTATTGGTATTGTTATTCATTGCATATCTTTGGATTACCAATATGTGTGAGTTAGTAGAACCGATCATAACTTGTTATGTATCTTGGTTAAATTAGTCACAGTGCCTGACTTATGATTTGGTATGACTTGTATTAGCATAACCGATCCTAAGTAATCACCTGAGATGGTATGATCGATATTTGTAATTGGTGTGACCGATCCTAGTAATTGGTGTAACCGATCACAAAAGAGTTGTGTAATCGATCCTTGTAATTGGCATAACCGTTCCTAGTAATTGGTGTAACCGATCCTAGTAATTGGTGTAACCGATCACAAGTAATACCATGAGAATATGGTAACCGGTCTTGGTAATTGATGTAACCGATCCTGGTAACTGATGTAACCGGTCCCAGTAACCATATTAAGGTAGAACCGATCCTTGTGTTTGGTAGAACCGTAAACCCATGATTAGTGAATTGATATTTGACCAATTACATAGTTGATCTTGGAATACAGATGAACCAATTCTAAACTTGTTTGGAAGTGTGGTATAATCGATTCCAAGATTGTAAATATGAAAAAGGAATTCCAAAAAAAAAATGTCGACATACTTTGAACATGTTCAGTAACTCTTATTTTTTATTGTTCAAAGATATTTCTTAATTACTCAAGGATATCCCGGACCGAAATAAATTAAGAATCTTTTAATTAAGGTTGTTAGTTTTATATTCTTTTAATTACCAGCCATTAAATGCATATCTCTGGAAAATAAAAATTGTTAATGTGCATTTACTAATTGGAGATTCTCTAGTGAGATTTCGGTAAATATTGGACAAAGCATTTCCAGGAATTATGAAAACCGATTTGGGCATTTATTGCATATCTTAAGAATATTCGGTTTTGGAAATTCCTTGGTGTCCAAACATCCTTGGTCTATAAATACCCAAGTTTGCATTTCGAGCAAACTATCCTAAGAGCAAGCAAAACTACTTCTTTGTGTTGTTACCGGTGGAGCCGTCTATCTGGAGAGGAAAGTAACCTAATTAGGCAAAATCCCTTACGACCGCTCATTTAAAGACTTCTGTGGGATCAAGAAGCTCTACGAGTACCATTGGTGGGAAACTAGATAATTGCAGTTTATTTTAGTTTTCGACTGATTTGATTGACTAACGGTTGTTGAACTTTGATTGCACCTAGTTTGTTTATTCTTGAGAATCTTCTCTTATGATATAAGATTCACTCAAACTAGATCGAAGTGTCGACGTGATCTTTAGAACTGTTTGTAGATCTAAGGACGTCTTGTGATAATCCATTGTTAATAGACTCCGTTCTGTGCGTGATTGATCACAAGAGATTCAAGTGGTGTTGTGCAGGTATTTATTTAAGATTAAAGAAGATTTAAAGACAAGGAAGATTTCTGATTTGGTTTTTATATCTTTGGGTGTGCACAAACCTTGATCGGCTGGGATCCAACTAGAATCGGATTTATTCGATTGATTAGTTGTGTAAGATCGACATCACCTTATAGTTTATTGTTTGATTCTATATTGATATTGCAAATTTAAACTCTGCTACTTCGGTAGTTGTTGGATATATTGATCTAACCAGGCAAAGGAGTTTATTTGTTAAACAGAAGAGCCTTTGCTTATGACTTGAGATATCTTCATCTGAAAGAATCAAGAGAGTTGTTACCAAACAGATTTGTTGTTCCTTTACTGTTTGGAATACGATCCAAAGGAATTGTTCCAGTGCGTGCATTTATTGAATGTCGGAAGCGCAGGGATACTGAAGAAACTAGGTGAACTATAGGTTTAGTTGCTTGGTCTCAACTATACGAAGTTTGTTAGATTTTTTATAGCGGCTTAATTATGAGAGTATTCAATTCTGGACTAGGCCCCGAGGTTTTTCTGCATTTGCGGTTTCCTCGTTAACAAAATCTTGTTGTGTCTTTTACTTTTCTATTTCCGCAATTATAATTGTTTATTATAATTAAAAGTAAAAAACACAAACGTTAACTCCGTATTACTTCATAGTGATCCTATAGAGTTTGGTTAAGTCCGAACCTATTATCAAGTAATCACACTTTGATTGTTGTATTGTCTCGATCTCGTATCCATAGACGATCACACAAATTGTGAATACCGATTTGTTGTATTGTCTCGACTTTGTCCATAGACAATCACTTTCGGTAAGAGGACTTATAGGTGGATAATTTAAAGATTGTGGTGTATTTGGGTACCCTCGTCTTTTCAATTGGTATCAGAGCAGGCAGACACGAAAAGATCTAACAATCTGTGTTTGGTGCGATCCAACCTATAAGACTGGAATCTAAAAATGGTTTTTATAGAACCTGATAATGATTCAGTTAACGTAAAGCAAGACATCAAGAGTTTTGAATTAACACTTGATGATGGCATCTACGATTCAATATCTGAAGACCATCATGAAATCATCTCAAGAGAATCTACTAGACAAGTTAATCCTGTTAATGATGTAGAAACTGATGACGACTGGAAAATTTGTCTATAAGAAAGGTTGGACGAAATTTTCGATGATGATGACTCAGATTTTGAACGTGATGTAGAAGAGGATGTCTCAGAATACTCTAAACTACTAAATCCTTTAAAAAATAAAAAACTGAGAACTTCAGATTTTCTTGATTTTATGACTCCTCTTTGTCGTGAGAACAAGAAACTGAAGAAGGTTTTCCAAGGTTATTATATTGGTTATCACCTCAGTGACTCTCTTTTTAAAGATCGTACAGACGAGCTAAATTCTAAGAAATTAGAATGTGAAAATCTTCGAAGAGATCTCTTTTTGTCGGAAAAGAAACTTGCTGAATCTGAAGCAAAGGTTAATTCTCAACAAAAGAGTTTTGAAGAGAAAGAAGGTGAATATCTCTCACGAGAAAAACACCTTGAGGCTGATTTAACTGGTGCTCTTGATAAAATCAAGACGTTGGAAGAAGAAAATTTGTACTTGAAAAAGTCCAATGATAGCACAAACAATTTATCCTCATTGTTAGAAGCAGGAAGATATCATTGTGATACACGTGGATTGGGATATAAGGAATCAAGTGCTTCCAACGATAACAATGAGATAAAACTTGTTAAAGCTACAAATTCTTCTCAACCAAAGGCTTCCACCGATGTCAAAAATTATACTATTTCTTGTAAAGAATTAAAGCCAGCCAAGCCTAAGAATTGTGTTCAACCAGCAGCAATCAAAGAGAGCACTTCTGCTAATGTCAAGAAAGCAACAACACTAAACAAAGAAAAGAAGAAGAAAACTCGTCGAGCTCTAATGCAAACGGATCCACAAAAAGGTAACATTAAAACTCATACTCCTTATATTACTAAGCATTGTTATTATTGTGGTAATAAAGGGCACTTGCAATGGGGATGCAAAGTTCGTAAGATGCAAGATGCACTTTCTTTTGTATTAAACAATTTGGCTAAGTTTGCTCCCCAAAAGAACTCAGATCATTATTGTCCTAAGTTTAGGCAAAAGAATTATTATAATGATAGTTCAAATTTTCCATATCGCTCGACAAGGCCATCTCATAAAAGACCCGAATATAGAAAGAGAGATGACTTTGTAAATGCTAAGACAAGATCTGATGTTCCAAATTGGAGAAAAGTTGTTTCGCAAAGTATTCAAAAGGATAATCGTCCTAATGGTACGAAGGAGAAAGCTGCTCCTGCGAAACCCAACTCTAAATGGGTCCCGAAGTCCTCAATAGCCAAGAAGGGACTAAAAGTTGGTCACAAGAATGACTCTCATCTGTTAATTGTTGGTGACAATAATTACATGGAGTTTTCTTGAAAGACTAAAGAAAGATATCATGTCTAAATTCTCTTGTACAAATGAATGTTGTGATAATGACACTCTTCATCACAAGTCAAAGAAGAAAAACAAGAGATGGAACAAGAGAAAACAAACCAAGCAAGAGGTCAAGAATGATGATTCTGTCTTAGTCACTCGTGACGAACAAGACAAAGCTCAACTCAACACAACCTAGTTGTGTTAGAATGTGCATGCTCACCTTGGTGCTCAATCTTTTGAAAGGTGAGGAAGCACATGAAAACCGAGCACATGATCTCTCGGTTATTATATGACTAATCAACATCTTTAGGGAGATTTCTTTTCTTATATACTCATACCTTCTCTATCTATATTTGAGCTTTTGATAGAAACTGTAATTTTGAGTTTATGATGTTGATATATACTGATCATATATGTGTATCTCTTGTTTTTACGATTAAAACGAGCCAAAAATCACTGAATTCGGACATCGTATGCAAAAGTTATGTCTAAAACAGTTTAGTACTGTGATCCATCACTTTTTAGTAACTACTATAACTGGTCCTAGTGATTATTGGAACCGGGTCCTAGTGATTGGTCCATACGGAGGAGTGTAAAACTGTTTTTCCTATAACTTCTTCGTCCGAACTCGGAATGACCTCATTCTTTTTGCGTTGGTTTCGTAATTTAATTCCCTACAATATTGACGTTATTGCAATACGTGATTTTCTGTTGAATATTTATGGTGTATTGTAAATTGGATTTATGGGATGTCTGATTTCGGTTTTCAGAACCTTAATATTCTATCTCATATGATGTGAACCCTTTTGGTTTGTGTGGCTTTTTGATTTAACGGGATTAAGTTCTAGCCCATGTTGGTAGGATTTATCAAAGGATCATAAGGTGTTCCGATTCAAACTCATATGTAAAAAGTCAGAATGTGTTGAATCAATTTGTGTTTACATGAGTTGTGTTTAGCATAAACATATGTGTTTCGGTTTTTAAACTTTTGCTATTGGCACGCATTAGTTAAAACCGACTCAACCTTTCTATGGTAAAGGTTGCTCTTTGTTGTTGTTCTTTTGTTCTGGCGAGAGGATGACAACACAACGGGGGAGAGTTTTAACTTGAACTTGCACTTAATGATATATCTTTATGGGGAGAAGAGGATGCGGAATCTGAGGTAACGAATTTGTTAGTTAATCGTTTTCCTGTTTAAGAAAAGCCTGATCTTATTGCATATATTTTGCTTTTGCTTAACAAAATTCGGTACAATTGATGTTTATTCCATTATGTGTGTATGAATGTGTGTGTGTGTGTGTGTGTGTGTGTGATTCAGTTGTTTCCGGTTGAGAAAAACTAGTTTGATATCTTTCTTTATTGTTTGGTATCAATTGTTTTTGGCTTAACGAAATTTCGGTGCAATTGCGGTGCTTTAATATCTATGTTTGTTTCAATTGCTTCCGGTTAAGAGAAATAATTGTGCAAGTCAATTTATTTGGTATGTATGTATTGTTTATGGCTTAACAAAATACGGGATCATTTGTTTAGTCCAATTCGATTCCGGATAAGAGAAACTAAGTTAATTCTGATCTTAGTTAGACTTATCAAAGTAAAGGATTTGGTTATTCAAGTCTAATCGAATGCCTTGACAAGAAATACTATTTAACTAACCTAGTACTTGTCTTGTCTAAAGTGTAAGGTCTAAGTTATTGTCTGAATAATTAGAGCCTAATGAGAAAAATAAAGTTAATTCTGATCTTTATTTTGGTCTTATCGAAATAAGCGATTGTATTTGTGCAATCGGTTTAGCAAGGGAACTAAGTTTCTTAGTCAATTTGTTAAACTATTAGGGAAAATTGCTTCGGGCAATTGTTTCCTTGATAACATATTAAAACCAAATTACTTGTAGTTTCGGTTTTGATATTGGTTATCTAAAATGGTATGTGAAACCTTCGTGCTTAACTCTTATAGGTTGTACAAGTCTTTTAGATTTGTAAGATCCTTTTGGTTTGTCCTTTATTTGCTCGAACCTTTGTCATTTTGTGACAAAAATGGGGAGAAATATATGGAGTAAACAAGTGATTTGTTATCACTAAGGAAAGGACAATTGTGCTTAAATGTTATATCTAACAAAAGAGTAAAGCATTGACTAAGGGGGAGCAACATATCATATTGCTATATTAGTTATCTTGACTACAAAAGGGGAATAACAAAGATGTTCGGATTGAAAATCTACCTATCTTGCCTTTAGGGGGAGTATTAGCTTTGTTATTCAAATGTCAACAACGACATTTATGGATTGAATATATGCAGGGTATTGTGCTGTTGAAACTTAGAATCAAGCATATGTGTAATGAATTCTTGTAATTTGTTTATCCATATGTATTAAGAGTTTTGGCACTAAAATTGACAAAGGAGGAGATTGTTAGAGTATAGCTCGGTTGAAACCACCAAGCGTTGGTATGTCAAGTTTGGTTGTCATATTTTAGTGAATCAAAACTCAATTAAAGAGTCGCTAGATTATGTAACTAGAGACAACTTCGTATATGTTAGACTAGAAAGATTAGGATTATGAGACATACAAGTATTACTCGAAGACTTGAAGAATATGAAGAAGTAACAAGCTACAACGACGACATCATCCTTCCTCTTGAGGTTAGTAATATTTTGACTTGAACTGTTTCATTCCTAACGTATCTTTCAAGTCGTGCTATATTGAAAACATAATTGCGAAGCTGTGAATGATTATACTCTAGTAGTGAGACATGATCACATGATCATAGTGTTAAGAAATTAGAATACGAAGTATAACGCTTATCTTTTGAACTTCGTATATAATACATCGACATAATCGTATGAATGCTATTGTGATTATGTGTATGGGTAAAGGTGAAGATTTCATCCTAGGAAACAATGTTTACATTTGTTTAAAGGAAGTACATTCATGAACTTGTTTTATGAATCGAAAGGGAAATCGCTAGGCTTATTGGTATTGTTATTCATTGCATATCTTTGGATTACCAATATGTGTGAGTTAATAGAACCGATCATAACTTGTTATGTATCTTGATAAAACTCACAGTGCCTGACTTATGATTTGATATGACTTTTATTAGTATAACCGATCCTAAGTAATCACCTGAGATGGTATGATCGATATTTGTAATTGGTGTGACCGATCCTAGTAATTGGTGTGACCGATCACAAAAGAGTTGTGTAATCGATCCTTGTAATTGGTGTAACCGATCCTAGTGACTTATGTAACCAATCACAAGTAATACCATGAGAATTTGGTAACCGGTCCTGGTAATTGATGTAATCGATCCTGGTAACTGATGTAACCGGTCCCAGTAACCATATTAAGGTAGAACCGATCCTTGTGTTTGGTAGAACCGTAAACCCATGATTAGTGAATTGATATTTGATCAATTACATAGTTGTTCTTGGAATACAGATGAACCAATTCTAAACTTGTTTGGAAGTGTGGTATAATCGATTCCAAGATTGTAAATATGAAAAAGGATTTACAAAAAAAAAAAATGTCGACATACTTTGAACATGTTCAGTAACTCTTATTTTTTTATTGTTCAAAGATATTCCTTAATTACTCAAGGAGATCCCGAACCGAAATAAATTAAGAATATTTTAATTAAGGTTGTTAGTTTTATATGCTTTTAATTACCAGCCATTAAATGCATATCTCTGGAAAATAAAAATTGGTAATGTGCATTTACTAATTAGAGATTCTCTAGTAAGATTTCGGTAAAAATTGGACAAAGCATTTCCAGGAATTATGAAAACCAATTTGGGCATTTATTGCATATCTTAAGAATATTCGGTTTTGGAAATTCCTTGGTGTCCAAACATCCTTGGTCTATAAATACCCAAGTTTGCATTTCGAGCAAACTATCCTAAGAGCCAGCAAAACTACTTCTTTGTGTTATTACTGGTGGAGCCGTTTATCCAGAGAGGAAAGTAACCTAATTAGGCAAAATCTCTTACGACCGCTCATTTAAAGACTTTTGTGGGATCAACAAGCTCTAAGAGTACCATTGGTGGGAAACAAGATAATTGCAGTTTATTTTAGTTTTCGACTGATTTGATTGACTAACGGTTGTTGAACTTTGATTGCACCTAGTTTGTTTATTTTTGAGAATCTTCTCTTCTGATATAAGATTCACTCAAACTAGATCGAAGTGTCGACGGGATCTTTAGAACTGTTTGTAGATCTAAAGACGTTTTGTGATAATCCATTGTCAACAGACTCCGTTCTGTGCGTGATTGATCACAAGAGATTCAAGTGGTGTTGTGCAGGTATTTATTGAAGATTAAAGAAGATTTGAAGACAAAGAAGATTTCTGATTTGGTTTTTATATCTTTGGGTGTGCACAAACCTTGATCGGCTGGGATCCAACTAGAATCGGATTTATTCGATTGATTAGTTGTGTAAGATCGGCATCACCTTATAGTTTCTTGTTTGATTCTATATTGATTGATTGCAAATCTAAACTCTGCTACTTCGGTAGTTGTTGGATATATTGATCTAACCAGGCAAAGGAGTTTATTTGTTAAACAGAAGAGCCTTTGCTTATGACTTGAGATATCTTCATCTGAAAGAATCAAGAGAGTTGTTACCAAACAAATTTGTTGTTCCTTTACTGTTTGGAATACGATCCAAAGGAATTGTTCCAGTGCGTGCATTTATTGAATGTCGGAAGCGCAGGGATACTGAAGAAACTAGGTGAACTATAGGTTTAGTTGTTTGGTCTCAACTATACGAAGTTTGTTAGATTTTGTATAACGGCTTAATTCTGAGAGTATACAATTCTGGACTAGGTCCCGGTGTTTTTCTGCATTTGCGGTTTCCTCGTTAACAAAATCTTGTTGTGTCTTTTTCTTTTCTATTTCCGCAATTATAATTGTTTATTATAATTAAAAGTAAAATACACAAACGTTAACTCTGTATTACTTGATAGTGATCCTATAGAGTTTGGTTAAGTCCGAACCTATTATCAAGTAATCACACTTTGATTGTTGTATTGTCTCGATATCATATCCATAGACGATCACACAAAGTGTGAATACCAATTTGTTGTATTGTCTCGACTTTGTCCATAGACAATCACTTTCCGTAAGAGGACTTATAGGTGGATAATTTAAAGATTGTGGTTTATTTGGGTACCCTCGTCTTTTCGGAATCTTATCAGTACCACATCCAAATTCTGCATCCGATGTTTTCATGTTAAAGACATCGCTAATGGGTATTAGTCTAGTTTCACAGTTATTAACTTTCAAGCCTTCAATGAATTCGAAGCATTGTAAAGCAGAAAATAAATTATGCAGTTCATCCTTTTTATTATTAACAAAGAAGATGGTGTCATCTGCATAATGTAGATGATTTACTTTCATGTTAGTAGAAGACCCAGAGAAGCCAGTAAATCATTTTAGATGAGCAGCCTTATCAAAATACATGGATACGCCCTCAATTGTCATGTTGAAGAGTAAATGAGGAGATAGGACATCCCTGCCTAACTCTTTCTAGAAATTATACATAATCCAAATGAGGAACCATTAATCAATACTGAACAAGAAAAGGTAAAATAACATAATTTTAGCCACTTGCACCACTTTGAACTGAACCCCATTTTGCTCACCACAAATTCAAGATATTGCCAATTAATTCTGTCAAATTTATTTTCTAAATCAATCTTGCATATAACTCCCGACTTTCCTGATCTCAATCTTGAGTCTACAAGTTCATTGGCAATTAAAATGCCATCCACAATATGTCTTCCTCTATATATGCATATACTGTACAGGTTATATCAAATTGGATATAACTAGTTTCAATCTCGAAGCCAAATTTTTTGCAATTATTTTGTACACACTGGTTAAGAGACATATTGTTCTGCGATCCTTTAAGATTTCAATATGATCTGTTTGTGGAACAAGAGTGATAAATGTGGAGTTATGCCATGTATCTATAGAACCAGTTGCACAGAATTTCCCCAACGGTTTTCATTAGATCGTCTTTTAAGAAGAGACAATATTTGCCTTATCATTTCCAAGATCTTTAATATCTTGCGTAGCCTCTTCTTCTGTAAAAATGAGCTTCCAGATTTTCAGACTCCAATTATATTAACGCTGTCAAACTTAATTCCTTCAAGTTCGGGTCTAATAACCTCTTCTTTGGTGAACAAATTCTTGTAAAAACATACAATATGCTCCCGCAGCTTGGTCATGCCATCAACTAGTTCATTTCTAATATACATATGCTTTATCCTATTATATCTTCTTCTTGCAGTAGCTTGGTTTATTAAAAAATAAGTATACCTATATCCATCTTGTAATCATTTATTATTAGACTTTAATTAATCTCCATGTTATCTATTCCATTTGAGTTACTTTTTCAAACTCTACTCTTCAGTTGCTCTTCCATTTTCCCCCATCTAACACATTGTTCTCATAAAAGAAAATATGTATCTTGAATATCTGACAAAATAAGATTAAATTTTGATTTAACATGTCCAAAATTTGTTTATTCCATACCTTTAGTTTCTCTTTTAGAGCCTTGAGCTTCATCCACAAAATTATGCTAGATGTACCTGCAAAACAATATGACTGATCATACGTTCATCATTATACAACCATGTTCATATACCATCATAACATAATCAATAACATTATCATGGTCATTGTACACATCATCATCATATGTTGTCACTACAACAAGATTAGCAGTTTTCAACTATCTTTTGACGGAATTTTGAATGCAGGATCTTATCTTATCATGGTCATATTTTAGATTGAAAAAGATATATTGATATAACTGGATTTCACGTTGATTTGACCAAGAAACCTTTTCGTGTGCTCGAAGATAGCTTATTTGGTTCATTATATGTTTATCACGATGTAGATTTTAAGTGACATGAAATCCTTTTGCCAATGAAATATGCTTTAGGTATGTAAGCAATATTTTGAGCTACATGGCATATTTTACGTCATAATGGTAAATTAGGGTCATAGTATATTTTTGGTTCACGAGAGTTTTAAGGAAATGTGTCATGTGACAGGTTTTGGCTTGCAAGGCAATTTTTGGTCTCAACTCAAACTTTTTTACTAATAACATAGACTTCAGGTCTCAAGCAAATCCGGTCATGGGGCAGATTTTGGATTATGATGATAGTTTATGGGTTAATAATAAATTATGACCCTATATATGGTGAGTTTGTGTCAATGTGAGGCGTGACTTTTTTTTCTCCAATTGGACAAAAAAGATTGGATTTAGTGTAACCAAAAGGACGTAGGTGTAATTTTTTAAAACAAAAACGAGTTAGAGGTCCTGGGGTCGAATCCCAGGACCAGCAACACCGCCAAAACATAAGGCTTCTGCTTTACAATCATTTATTTCGGTCATCCCAGCAACACTTCTTCTTCTTCTTTTGGTCGGGGATTTCAGAGAGGGAAAGCTTCTGTTCTTGGATTTGTGAAAGTAGAAGGAAGGTTTGATCGCGATAGTTTATTAGTTCGTGAAGATAAAGAAAGACGAGATAGTTTATTAATTCGTTAAGTTAAGATTGTTGTGGTATTAAGTTGTAGAGAACAAATTGAAGACGAATCGTAAGAATAATCAATCAAAACTGTAAGTACTGAAACCCATTTAGTTGGTTTGCTGAAAATTTTCATTTGAAATTTGTTTTGATGATTAACTTTTTTAGGGTTTATGCAATTTAGGGTTTTAATATAGATGATAAATTAGGGCTTATGTTTGAACATTTACGAAGTGTTAACACGTTTTAGTTATTATGATTGTTTTATGTGGTGTAAGTGAACATGTTTCTGTTAATATGTTTGAAAATTAAATCCCCTAATTGGGGCTTCAGTTGAGATCTAGAAAATTAAATCTCCTAATTTTCATTTTAGTGCTAATGTTGATTATGTAAACAGTTAGTTTAAGGTTTTTAAGACATGGGCTTGCTAATTAGCAGTAGGGTTTTACCTTTTCCTGATTGAGTAAATCTTTGGATATTTTGATGTAATGTTAGGCTTTTGAACAGTTTGGTTATCTAAAAAAATTGATCATGATGGGTTGAAGCTAAATGAGTAAGAATTGGTAGGAATTAATCTTTGTGTTAGTGTTTTTGTTTGTCTCAAATAGGTACTTTAAAACATAGATTGGCCAGCTGATTTTCCCTGTACAGACAAGGATTTTCACAGGTTTGATGAGTATGTATCCAACTTATTCTAACTTAATACTAGGTAAAAAAAGGATTGCAGATGTAGTTAGGTTAGATTGGTTGTCTGAAAAAGTTGGAGTTGTTTTCCAACTATTTTGGAGGTACGCCAACTATTCACATTCCAATAAGTTAATGGCTCGGTTTCAACTTTCAAGTGCTTAGATTTTGTAGACAGTTTTGAGGTCATTCTTAGACTAAAACATTTTCACAAGGTTATCATTTTTACATATGTTTCACCTTTGAGCTCATTGTGTGAGTGGATTTACCTTAATTAGATGCTTGGCCTCTTAAGGCATGTGTGGTAGCACTTCAACATTTAATAGAATAATTGTCTAGAAGAAAGTCTGTTTCATCAGTGCCTGTAAACGTTTAGTTTGTAACTTATTTTCTTTTTCTCGTGGAAGCTGTTCAACATGTCTGACTTAGAAGTTTTTATTTGTATCTCAATACCAGGGATTTACGCATCCTGTAAGAGCGCATTTTCTGGAAGATGTCCTAAAACTTACTGGATATAAATTAACCAGTGTAGTCGATCTCGGCCGTTTCGGCCGAGATCTCGGCGATTTTTCCGGTTTCGGCTATAGAAGAGCCGATATCAATATTCTCGCCGAGACGATATCTCACCGGTAAACTCGCCGGAACAATTAAATCTGGGATGAATTTCGGCCGAAATCTCTTTCTTTTTTTTATGATTCCCTGTGATTCAATTTTCATCGGCTGTATGAATCCCGTTTTTTATTTTTGATTAAAACTCAAATAATACTAATTAGAACTAGAATGAATCAAGATTCTTAGAAATCAAAACAAAAGGGATAACAATTGATAAATCAGTTTAATTACAGCACATGATCAATCCCATCATAAAAAAGATCAAAATCCTACATTTGTATAAACTCATATCAATTACTATACATCATATACCCAAGAAGAAGAAATAAACCCTAACTAATTTGTATATTATCAGAGACTTGCTAAAATACCCAAATCAAAGGGTACATGGTGGACACGAAGAAGAAACAAACATTCTGTTGAGAGAGTTCGAGTTTGAGAGGAAGACAAATCCAATTCTTCCTAGTACAAGAGATGAGAGTTAAAAACATCTTCCCTCAAAGGGTATACACATGTTTCCCGGTACACGAGTGTCACATACACAATCTTACGCATGTAATTATACACGTATTTATTTCTAGTTATACACGTTTCTTCTCTCTATACAAATTCTACAAGTGAAAATGTGTACCGAGTTTCCGAGCGATTATATCGGCGAGACAGCTTTGTCTCGGTGTCTCGGACCCAGCCGAGACAGTCCAAGACACGAGATTGACCACATTGAAATTAACTTCATTCAACCAAGTTGATGATTATGGCCAAGATAAGCCGTGGAAGACAAAAGGCAACTATTGCCAAGGAAAAGAAAGAACCAGATTACTACTTTGGTTGAGGTATGCCCAATACTGTGAAATTCTCAATGTCAAATATATTTCGTACCCATGTGTTAAAGACGAACTGGTCATGCCATGTGTTTGGGTATATTAACTCATATCTTAATAATAACGGGGTAGGCAAAATTGATAACTGGATCTAACTCTTGGGAAGAGGTTTCCTGATTTTGGTTTGGCAAATATGTTTCGGTGTATTGAATGTATATTTGTTTTGCATCTAACCCTAAAGCGGTTCCTAGGGATCCCTTGGTTTACAAGTACAATTCTCTAAATGCTTGTTTACTTCTGCAAATCTCGTGATCTGAGTCTTTTGTAACTTATTCATACTGCTCAGGAAGCTCTTAGTAGGTCGAGTTTTGAGAGCTACAGTTCAAGGGCCCAAGATTCTTTGTCATGTTGGACACCTGATTGTATAGGCTTTAACCTTATTGAGGCGGTATTACATAACATTTGCCGGAAAGAACGTCCAGGAGCGGTATTAGAGTTCATGACTGGCTGGGAGGAAATTAGTTGCTTGCGGGATCAAATTAAGGCACATCCCTTGTTTGGAGATCCCAACAGGTTTTTGCTGCTTACATGCCATGGTTCAATGGCCACATCGGAACAGGTACACATTTTTCTATTGCTTGTTCTAGTTGTATCTTGTTGCTTCTTTACTCTTTGTCAGATTCATATAAATTGAGTAGCATTCATTTTAGCGTGATGAGTGATTTCTTTTGATGTGAATCCTATTTCGGTAGAATTAGATTGCGTTTGTCAGGAATAGTATGCAGGGATGGTGTTGTGTTTAGGATCTAGAAATCAAGCTAACTCATCAATTTTCATTTTGGGTCATGCTTAGCAGGTGTTTGATAGAATTCCTGAACCAGTCATGTAGTAAAACTGTGCAAAAAGGAGGAGAAATAGCAAGCTAATGCTACCAGTTCCGTATACCGGGTGTCAGAGAGTGTGGAACTTAAAGTATCATTGAATCATAGAGTGGGTACCAATTATATTTGAAGAATCGCAAAGGGATATATGCGTTTCGAGTCACGTCGGTTAAGTTTCCGCCAGAATTGTATTCTACATCTCTGAACATTTTTCAACTGAATTCAATTTAACTTTTCAACTGTTTGCTTTACATCTCTTTACAAAGAAATATGATATCTTTGTTTGAACATCTCTTTGCTTTACAAATTTACAAGTCCGACTCCGTGCCATTATGGCGGAACTAAATTGTGAGTACAAAATTTAGTTTTACGTCAATTTTTTCGGTCGGCCGTCCCACCGTGGCAGCGGTCATCTAGTGTAACTTAGATTTTCATTCACATGGTACATTAGCCATCGAATGTAGGTCACTAAACAAATATTGGGTCACGAGACATACCTAAGTTCACAGTGACATACTTTATGCAGATCCAAGTCATGTACCATATTTAGCGTGACATAAGTGATGATTCCCAAGTCACAAGAAAAAAATTATGCAAATTCCAAGTGACGTACCAGATTTGGTCGCGGGACAGTTGCAGAGGTGTTCATTAAAATTTCTGTTTTATCTCATCATGTATTCTGCAAGGAACCACCTCAAAATTCCTAATAATCCTTCAAGAAAAAAATCAATTGACGATTATCACCTAAAAGCGCCCAATAAAGAAACACATAAATGAAGACCAATCTGTGAATTAGTGACAACAAAAATCTTGCTATGAATTTTCCATACATAATTAAAACAACAATAACATAGCAAGAATGATTTTCTTGGTTTTAGTTTGTCCAAAGGAAGTTTGCTAAACTCCAAAGTCTTTTCATATAGTATTCGGCACCACGAAATCTATACATCAAAGCAAAATCTCACCTAATGATGCTCATCCCCAAGTTAACAAAATTTGGTTTCATATAGAGATGAAGGTGCTAAGAACAACTATAGTCATGAGTTGCTATAAAGACAGATAGCTAAAGCTATATTTAGCTTTTAGTTTTTTCGGCTGAGGCGCAATGGTGTACGCGATGTTATATCCAAACGGTTTTATTAAGGCGTCTGAAAACCAGACACTGATTATAGTGTCATCCGAAACAGAAATATTAATAGCGTTTAATAGCATCTTAGCATCAGAGGCAAATTATATGAGCGTCTGCCTCTAAACGCTCCTAATACCTACATCCACGCACATTATAAGGACGCAAACTATATTTAGCGATTGCCAAATCAAGTTGCCACATTTGGCTTCTATGAAGCACGGATACTTGAAAATCGGTGACGTACCCGTATCGGCACCGTATCAGTATATCTGGGGATAGTATCAGATACTCCATTCAAGGTATTTCCTTTTTTTAATTACAAAAAGGATAAGGGATACTTTGGGATACTTCCTATAACTTGGATATATATTTTTATGCACAAAATCTATATAATGTCAATCTATGGTTATTCCATGGTGATTGAACTCCAGTGTTACAAAATTTATCTTTAAGGCTTCTTGGGCGGCCATGTTCCTCATCTTGTTCAGAGAGAAATAAGAGCATTTATAGTTTTATCAATTCAATTAAGAGAAATAAGATTGAATTTCAACATGTTGAGGATCTAATGTTTGCACACATTAATTTTTGTATCATTTCACAAATACGAAAGGAATAATAAATAGAATATGGAATAATAGTGGAGAAGTGGAGATACATTTGATCCACTTGACATTGCGGGAGAACTTGAAGGTGAAAATCTTTTCACTTGACCAGCCATAACTAAAAGAGTTTTTGGACGAAGACAATATTGATGAGCAATGAATTAGCAAGATGTTTGAACAATCCCTATATCTGTGTCCATGCTTCATACTCCCTCCGTTTCAAAAGATAGGCTGGTTTCATATATAAATTACACATGACACAAGCCTATCTATTTGAAACGGAGGGAATAGTTTGGCTTAGCTATTTGACAATTAAGCTCGTAGGCTGGTTTCATATATGAATTACACATGACACAAGCCTGTCTATTTGAAACGGTGGGAATAATTTGGCTTAGCTATTTGACAATTAAGCTCATATCTGTGTCCATGCTTCCTACTCCCTCCGTTGGTTTCGTATATAAATTACACACGACACAAGCCTGTCTATTTGAAATGGGAGGGAATAGTTTGGCTTAGCTATTTGACAACTAAGCTCCCCACGCTGTGTTATGTTTATTCTTTTTGGTCAAATCTGGCTTTTAGCAACACGACTATAGTTGCTCTAATCTTGTTTTACTGTGTAGCAGAACCCAAGTTTCTAAGCATACCCTTCTAAGCATTACCCTTCTAACTTCTAAGCAAACGATCTTCATTTTTGAATTGTTTAAATTGAAACACGAGTTACACACGTGATGGGTGAATTAGTCATCTGACTAGAAAAATGAAGCTGGCAACAAAAGCGTAACAAATTTAATAGAAAAAGGCTAATAGATATGATTCCCCTTAGGCTTGGGCACCAAGCTCCAAAAGTAATGTGTGGTTCAGGGCATTGGATGCTGGACCATGGAATTGAATCGGACCTGTAATGTAAGTATTTCTAAGTTAGTTGTTCACAGTTTCATTTGTGTTCAACAAACATGTGGTCAACTAGAAATCACTAGAAGCAAAACAATGGCATACCTGGGTTGATGTATCGATTCTTAATGGCCCATTCATCCCTCATGGATGCAAATTTTAAGAAGGGTGCACCTGAAATTTCAATATCATTATTAGTTAGTCATGTTTTTGGAAGTAAAGTCAAAAGTAAAAGAAACGAAGGTATAGCAATACATAGCAGAACCATGATTACGGCAAGTTTATCATCATGTAAAACAAAACTCACCTTCAAGCTCCACCATTGCCTTCTTAATTACAGGCTTAAATTTACCTATAATAGCAAAACAGACCAACATGAGGTATTTTTTTTAAACAGTCAACAGGAAAATACGAAAACAATATTAGAAAGTTATAACATACCGTGTCTCCTCTCCACGTCCATAAGTGCAGTCAATGCAGTCCCACCAACAGTCCATTCTTCAACAGGAGCACTCAAGTTTCCAACCTGCATCAAAAAATTACAGATATCCGAAAATATCAATTCAACCATTAAATTCCCCAAACTCATTTTAAGAAACATAAGAATCATGATACAACGGATAAAATCACCAACCGAAGAGATGAGCCCAGTCTTTCCAGCATGGAGCAGGGCACCAGCAGCATAACCCAATGCATAGCAGTAAGTAGAATCGAAATTAGTAGGTAAACCACATCTTCCCTCATAGCTGCATATGAAAACAACATATGAATATAATTAACGCCAAAATTCATTGGAGTGAGTCGGTGATAATCAAATGTGAGATGTTTTCAGCACAAATATGTTGGTTACCCGAAAAAGTGGGACTGCCCTTTGAACTGTCCTTTGTATGCACCAGCCTGCTTTCGTTTCTCCAACTCAATTTCAACCATTTGAATGAGCATTTTTTCTGTTTCTATTTTGGCAACCTATACAAATTCACTAATTCAGTAACATTAAGTGGCCGAATAGAATGAAAAATATTTATGCAGGGAAACCTTCACATATGATGAATAAAACACATCTATACACAAATAGAGTTACCTGAACATTTCCGTGTGGATCTCTTTCAAGCATCAACTGCTCTTGAATTGCCTCAGGTAAGAAATCAAAGAGCTGATGAGATTGATCTCGGAGTTTGTTTTTCCATGCCCCAGCTTCATCCACAACATCATGAGCTAGGATTTCATTCAGCTCAGCAATAAGCTGTTGCACCTGCAAAAGAAAATCAAAGCATACATTATAAAAATTAGGTCTATGTAAAACAGAGGGCTATACACCAGAGATCCACAAAGGTACAGTCAAGAAATGCTAAAACAACATATCCAACTCATAATTTTACCTCAGGAATGAAATCAATGAGACCTTCGGGGATAAGTATAACTCCGTAATTGTAACCAAGTTCTGCACGTTTGCAGATGATATCAGTAATGTAGTCTGTAACATTTTTCAATGTTTGTTTTTTGGCAGCAACCTGCAGTAAGAAAAAATAAATCACGTGAAGACTGATTCTTATCTACTTCTGAGCAGATAAGAAATTGGAAAGTGAGGCAAGGTTGAATGAAGGACCTCTTCTCCGATGATAGTAACATTGGGGTGAGTCTGCAAAGCACACTCCAAGGTAATGTGAGAAGCAGCACGCCCCATAAGCCTTACAACTGTCAGATAGGAAGTCGGTTGAGAAAAATAGAAGGAAAACCTACAAGGATATATATAACCAGAATCCAGGAAAATTTATAAAATGGGTCAGTGAGATAACTTACAGTGATAGTATTTTCCAGTAGAGCGAGCATCAGTCATAACATTGCCGATCATCTCTGCGTAAATCTGCATTTCAATACTTACATCAGAATGTTTAAGGCCAAACTTGTAAAGTTACAAGAATCTTACAATTTAGTAAAGAACTACAAGTAACACCTTTTATTTGGAGTTGGTGGGCAAATAATTGATTCAGGATAAGAGAGAACTGAAACGACATAAAAACAGTAACTGATATATTGAAGAATGATAAATCACCTTGCACGCTGTATCAAATCCAAAACTCGTGGGCACTTCCTTTGACTTTAGATCACCATCAATAGTCTTTGGACATCCAATCACCCGGGTTTTCATATTACTTCCCCTGAGCAGAACGAAGTATCAAAAAGATTAAATACATCAGAACTAATAATCCCCACGAATCAACCATTAAACCATATTGCAAAAAGTAGATTGAAAAAGAAAGACGTGTACAAAGAGAACATAATGAGGGGCTATAATGGGATCACCAGACACAAATTAAAAGAGTCATGTCTGCCAAAACATTTGGTTTGCTAAATGCCCAGGAAGCAGAATCATTCAGTCAAGCCAAAATCAAACTTATACCTGAAGTTTTCAGCAAGGAGGCAAGCATTTGTGTTTGAATCATCCCCACCAATAACCACAAGCCCGTCTAAATCAAGCTTCTTTGATGTCTCTTGAGCTTGCTTAAACTGATAATCAATAATGTATATGATGTTAAAACCAAATAGCTCTTAAGTTACACAGCCGAGGCTCAAATATACAGCTGCTTTTACTTAATTCTTAATTATAATAAGCACCTGGTCTGGAGTTTCAATCTTGTCTCTTCCACTACAGATCATATCAAATCCACCCTGCACATTGTGCATATTAAAACATATGTTAGGATACAGTTGTATAATAAATCAGAATACACTAGAACACAGTATTCTTTTTTTTATCACTTATAAAGCTACAAAACATACAAGTGTGAACAAGCAAAGGACCCTTAGACAAGATTAGTCACTACCTTCTAATTTCGCCATGCACTACTGTGTATAAAGACGTAGCGCACTAATTCATTCGGAAACTCATAAACAGTGATTCAAATTCTTTTTTTTAATCAAAGGTGATTCAAATTCTTTTGATCAACTGTCTACTCAATTTTTATGGTAAACATATGTTAGGAATCTTGTACAATTGCATAAAATTGGGATTCGAATCAGAATACACTAGAACACAGTATTAATTTTTCCGCCACTAATCAAACTACAAGCGCACAACTATGCGAATTAGCAAAAGAACCCTTTGATAAGACTAGTCACCATCTTCCTACTTCACCATGCACCACTAAGTTTAACCGCGTAACACATTAACTAATTCAGAAATTCATACTCAAATATCTAATAGTCAATTTTTATGGTAAACAATGCTCTAGTCTACAATGCAGTGAACAGAATCAGACAATTTAAAAAGCTTAGCTAGGATCTTTCTTGTGTATAATGGCAAATCAACACAAACTTATGTATGTTATAATCCCAAGAAAATTCAGTTAAGATAAATACCAAAGATCTAATCAAACAACAATTTCAATCTAAATGAAACCTCTTTAAAATATTAATCTCACAAATTTAACTAACAATTGAATATCCACTCACTTGATTTCTGTAAGGGTATACAAATTCAGATGTCAATTCGACATATTTCCCTTTCATGATCCCAGCAGGTCCTCCTTTGAATCCATATAGTGTACTTCCTGGCACTCTATCCTGCAAATAATCTAACCAAAACCAAGACAAAATATAACTTATTTCACAAGAAAATCATTATTTATATAAAAACACTCAAATCAAACATACGAACGAACAAACAAACAACAAAACTCACCGAAAATCCCAGAAATAACATTATGTCCACCAGGTGCTTGTCCACCAGATAAAACAACACCGATTTTCAATTTCTGATCTGATCCAGATAATCCTGTTTCATTAGGTACTAATGATGCTGATGGTTGTCCAAACAAATTCGGAAAAAGCTTCGCGATCTCATCTATAACCACACAACAACAAAAATCACATTAAAAACTTACACAAAACTCAATTAAAAACAAGATCCAAATAAAGCATACTCAGTCGGGGGATAGAGAAAGAAAAAAAAACCTGGATTTCCAGCAGCAGAACTTTTAGGACCATCATCAACATTGAATGGTTTACGAAGAACAGAGGGAAGAGGAAGAGAATGATTGAGTCGACTCGTTTGAACTTCACTATAGAAAGAAGCGAGTTTGAAAGTACGTGATGATTTAACATCGGTGCCGCCATTAGAGGTAGCCATTACAGAGAAAGAAAGTGATTAATGAGTTAGAAGTGGATCGACAGAAACGAGGGTTTTTTGGTTAGCTTTGGGATCTCAGACTGTGCCTGTGTTACTTAAAACTAAACTTCTTATAATCTTGTGTTTGGGGGAGGGAGAGAAAGTAGTTGGTTGGAGCAAGGCTAATTCTGTCTTTTTTGTTTCGGCATATTCCGTATTTTGCTCCTCTTGGACAAGCTAGGCCCAGAGCTATTTATAGTAACTGAAGATTCGGGATGTAAATCTCAAGCTAGGCCCGTGTAGGTTAGATTTGCCATTATTGAGTTCTTACTCCTTATTGATCGGCAGTAGGGGTATGCAACGGACGGACGGTTGCGGATTAGGGGTCACCTGCGTCCAAACCGTCAAAGTTGCGGATTTGGAAAATCCAACCGTGTCCGGTCCAATCACCCGTGGATTTCAAATCCACGGATCCGCGGATGATACGGACCGGATGCGGATTAACCGCGGATTTAGAGAGGGGGAAAAAAAAAAAAAAAACCAAAATAATACATGGGGAGAACTAGTTTCGAGTCCTCCTACTATTGGATATGAACCGAAACCTTTTACCTTGATTGTACTAATAGAAAGAAGGATACTGTCATCAACACCCCAAACATACGTGATCTTTAAGTTTTGCTCACCCATACACATAAGATAAAACTGAGATTAGTAACGCAACCAAAATGTAAAGCGAACCACTGTGTGAAGCTGGTCCATGGCCAAGCGCACCATTCAGAATGTGACATACATAAGACGTGGTTGTGGATTAGGTCAGTTAAAATGATGCAGTGGGTATAACGAAATCCTAACACCCTGAATCCAGTTAAGACCTGCTATAATGATAATCATGGGGTACAAGATTTTTATTCATGAGACTCAGTGAAATATCCTTAATATTTCTATCAAATTCCCTTACTACCCTACGGTGCGGGTAAATCCGCGGATTGCAAAGTCCAACCGCAACCAAACCGTGTAAACTTGCGGATTTGAGAATCCCACCCGTGTCCGGCCCATAGCTCTTGCAGATTGGGTTTCACCCGTAATTTTACGGACGGATACGGGTGAAATCAGCGGTTCCGGTTTTTTTGCACAGCCCTAATTGGCAGGGCAGTGGGGTGAGCATGGGTTGTCCAACCTGCCTTTCCAACGTGATTCACCCGTAAGTGGACACCAAACCCATTTATGGGTGGATTGACATGGATATTGTTAAAAGTTCATTAGATATTGGATCGGGTGCAGGTGTATGTTTAGAAATCCATTGGACACTTACACCCGCTAGGTTAAGGGTATTTTTAGAATCATGTAATGTGTAAATGTAAATTTCATAATTTACCAATTAATATATCTATTTTGTATTATTATTCATCTATGTGTTATAAACGAAAGTTTATTTGGTAGATGCCCATTTTAGTGGGACCCCATTATTTAGGCACCAAGTACGTAAACTCTATAAATAGAGTCTCAAACCTTTGTAAACATACACACTAATTAATAGAATTTCTCTCCTTCTTCTTCCTTACTACTTTGTGTCTCCTTCTCTATTTTTTAGTTCACAATACGTTATCATGCACGTAGCTCTAGTCATTGTCTATAAACAGTCGTGAAGATGAATAAAAAAAATTCTTTTATCCACCCACTAGCTATGTTATTCTTTATTTTATTTCTGTCTTCATTAGCACGTAACATGTATCATGGATACAGAACTTTGACTATTAATTAACTTCTTGTTATTGTGGCCAGGATATGATTTTTCGATCAGAACATATTGGCGACTAAATGGGTGTTGATGGGACCCCAGATATCCACCATCCTCTAATCACGTGTACTCGAGAAACACATCAATAAAACTTGCCACAAATACGGTGAAGATATAGACACGTATTTGACTATGTTATTTTATTTCTTTTTACGTGATTACTGTTTTCCTTTTTCATTATTTTGTATATAAGGCACAATATATATTGTGGGTGATCAAGTTTTCATAATAAATTTTTTGTTTATTTTTTTTAATTTCTTTTAGAGAAAAGAAAATCCATCCAAATGTGGGTTATAGTTTCTATTATTTTAATGAAATTGTAGTCACCAAAATTTGGTGTAGATTCAAACTTGATCGCCTTTACGGTAATGAATCATATTCATGGTTGAAAAACCTCCGGCCAATTAATATTGGTATCTTTGTCCGTTGGACAATGATCATGTGATTCGTATATAGTTTCTATTTATTCACAAGACACCATACATCAACTACAAAGTGGATTCTCCCTTTGCGATGACTAAAACGACAATATTTTTTTTATTGTCGATACGATTTTGATAAATCGTAGAAACCAATTGGTGTTAGTTTTTCTCTATCGTTTTTATAAGATAAGAGAAAACAAATTGGCATATCTTTCATATTCTTTTTTCTAATATGGTTGGTTTTTTGTCGATTCTTAAAGAGTGGCGATGTCGTTCAAAGTAAATCTCTACGACCAAAGTTTTGTTGCACTTGTAGTTGCAAGCCATGTTAATAATGTCAATCTTTATTTCATGACAATAAGATTTCTATTTCACTAATAAGAAATCTTTAGGTTGGTGATCTCTTCAGTTTTAACCAAACGAGATGGGAGGCACTTGTTTTTATTTATTTTTACAAGAAACAATTTCATTGGATTTTTCTGCTATGAAGCCAATAGCGATAATGATTTCTTTATTTTCTCAAAAAGAATCATATAAGCCAATTTATTTCGTTTTTCCTTATCGATCCTAATGGGATATATAAAGTATCTTTATTAGGTACTGAAAATGGCAAACACCAAAAGGAATTGCTGCGTTCTCAAAGGATATTTAGCAATTTTTTCTTTCCTCATGGTAAATCTTCTAAAAATTTGAAACCGTTCCACTTGTAACTGGAATATGGTTGGCATTAAAGATCAATGGGTGCGCACCCAGCTTGTTAGCCTATATTATTAGTCCTTGTAGTGACTAAATTGATCTTGAATTTATTTTATTTTTATTTTTTTGAAAAAGAAAGTGTCCATAATCTCATTCTAAATCATTATCTCATTGGCCATAGAGGTCATGGAATTATTTGGAGATTTATTTACATATTTTATATGTTTTGGTTGTAACCAATAAAACTTATGGTTGATGTTAAATTTGTATGTCAAAGACTATAATTTTATTTTATTTTAGGACATTTTTTTTATGACTCTACAAGTCATTATCTACAGTCCAACTGGTGTTGTTAAAATCCAGAAATTATTATGAGTATATGTCCTCAATTTAATCGGATAATACTCAACGAAACTTGTTTTTGTATATGAGATGAAAATATTTCCGCCATAATCAGGGGGAGACTATACATTACCAGACGTTTCTCTCCCATTTTGATCAAATCGAAAAAGGCTGTCTACTATGCGTGAAAATATCTCATATAGCTTTTATATAAGCAAATTCAATCACATACGGCAAGTAAGTAGCATTTTTATATAGGCTACAGATAGCTCCAACAGAGTCTATCATAATACGATTCACATTCTCAAAATTCGTATCTCCTCATTTGGATAGTAGGAGATTATCATGCCCGTGGGTGCTGGTACCAGTAAATTTTGAATTTTTCAAAGTATGCATACACTGGAAGTTGTGCGAGATCGTGATAAGCTAATATGATTGTTGAATATTCATTTATGGTAGCTACTAAAATAATAAAGACGGTAGTTGTTTTAAGTTTTCTCATAATTGTACTCTTTTCCCTTCAGTCAGGTTTTGTCCCTTCGGATTTTCCTGATAAGGTTTTAATGAGACAATTAGCTTAGATACAGTGGCCATCTAGGGGGAGTGTTATAAACGGAAGTTTATTTGGTAGATGCCCACTTTAGTGGGACCTCATTACTTGGGCACCAAGTATGTAAACTCTATAAATAGAGTCCCAAACCTTTGTAAACATACACCCTGATTAATAGAATTTATCTCCTTCTTCCTTACTACTTTGTGTCTCCTTCTCTATTTTCTAGTTCATAATACTATGCAAGTTTTAGGTTTACACATTTCTAGTAGAGAGGCAGAGAGGGCTTAGTTAAACATGTAATGATATTTATCTAAGGATGATTTAGGATGTTACAATCGTCAGTAAAATAATATGTTTTAATTAAATATCTTTTAGTATAAACTTAGGGATCCACCAGCATTCAACCCATCCACCCGCCTACCCGTGGATGATGGATCAGACACGGATGGAAATCTAGCACCCAGGCGTTTAGATGGATCGAATTTTGGTGGCACCAAATCCACAGATTTTACCCGTTACTCACCCCTATGGCAGGCACGCCACGCCTGGACCTCAATAGGCCTTGCCAAGACAACAACGATGTTATATTACTATTTTTTATGGCAACATCTTATGGCAACATCGCTGATTATCACAAGCTATGACCGGCCATTACCTACGACCCGATGCATGCCATGTCCATAGCAAAGCCATGACATTGCCCCAGTATCAAGACAAGGGACACTCGGCAAATATAACACAAAAAAACATGAGCGCTATCATTTAAGATGCAAAACAATATACTCCTGGGAATTGCTGCTTGAAATACTCTATGGTTTTCCACGCAAGTCAACTTAGAAAAGATATGAAACATATATGGAGAGGACATCTATGTGTATTCAAGTCTAATGGTTTTTGCCTTACCGCTTCATGTTGTGAAATTCGATTTGATGAGTTGGTTTTGTTTTCATATATATATATATGTTTGATTTTAATTTTTTGTCATGCCTAAAATGAGTTTTTTCTCCCCTAAACAAAGTGAATAATTTATTGATTTGGCAAAAGCTAACAGAAAAATTAATGCATTTAGAGAAACACAAAAAAAGTAGACAAATTGTTTGTCCTTGTCCAAGCAACAACAAAATGGACACCTCATCACAAGCTCTATGAATGTAAATGAATTTGAAGTTTTTAATGCATGAAATATGAAATTAAGATTCTTCCGCCAGACATTTATGAGGTCGGAGCCGTTAAAATCTTTGGCAATAATTTTGAGAATTAAATTTTTGGATCACTTTCCTACCTAAGCTATGTTGCGACATAGGGGTAGTCATCAATTGATTTCAGGTTTGTGTCCTCTATGCAATGCTGAAGTAACTTGTGTTAGAACATCGCTCGTCCGAACTCACAAGTTTTGCTATCTCAAGCTTGTTGTCAATATTAGATGTATAAAAGTATATCTTGATTTCTAGTCTACTAAAGTCAAGTCTCGAACAAGGATCACAACACGGTAGTTGAGTATCAAATATCACTGAATACCTTCGAAAATTGAAGACAGTTGCGAGAACTTCATCAATAAAGGTATGTGAAGACTGTCTTATCTTATTTACTCGATATTTCTACTAGTATATGTTATAAGACCATGTCGTATGATTTTAGTAAAATTTATATTGCAAAAAAAAAAAATCGAGTTCAAGCTGATCTTGATTTAATCTCGAAATATGTTTCATGCAATGATTGTTCATAGATGTTTAACAATCTTATACAATATCAATTTATTGTCCATACAGGTTTTCGAACGAAAAAATTGGTGGTGTACTTGGTGCTCTCCTTAGCGAACAAACACCATTAGACACATTAAATCTGTGTTTATAGAAATCTGGAATCTATAGACAAAAGTTTTATCTCTGTTAATGTACCACCAGAATCTAGAGGGTCAGAAACTTCTTATATGACTGATTTACCTCCTACAACTTTAAAATACCTTGAGGTGTTTGCTACTCTTGAAAAAAACTGATAATCTTACTCTTGATGTCGTTCTGTATCTTCAGAAAAAATAAGATACTCTTGATAGACTAAACAAGGTCATGATCAATAATATTCGTGTTGAGGTTGATATAGATCTTTTATGAATAAATTCTCATCACCATCTCATTGTGACATAAAAGGTTGCGGTAACTTAAATATTACCTCAAAAGAAGAAGTTGATTTTGTTCATCAAGATTCCTTAGAATATTGTAGCATCAATGGATCTCATGTTGAGTTATCTCAACGGTTCCATATTTTGCATGTTCACAAGAATGTTATGCAGTAGGATTCTCAAGATAAGAGCAAAATATTTTTCCATGATGAAAAAGACAAAATTTATCACTTCGCCAAAAGTGTATTCTCGCGAGATGCTAGGTGTTATCTTCAAGCCTTGTTATTGAAGTTTTGAAAAAAGAGACATCAAGGATTCATATTTTATCATATCACCTTCTACTCTTGTGCAAGTAAAAGTGAATTGATGTCACCATGACAAATTTTCTTTGTTACAGGTAATTGTTCTGTTCTTGATCCTCTTGAAGTACAAAGTGATTGGAAATAAGTCCTTTCATGGAGTCATCTTGGATAACGTGTGCAATTAAGAATCTTTGAGAAAAAAAAATTCAACTTAAAAAAATATTGCTGATCAAAATTTATACTTTCTAATATTTTTGAGACAGTGTGTTTTTCTTTTCTTGAGAAGACGATAATTTTGATCTCTAACTGTTGAGCCTTGATCCGAAGAGATGTCCATCTTTCAATAATTTACGTGACCAGTTGATTCATTTGGTTTAAACGACTTCAAAATTAATTATAGTCATTACTATCTTCTATGCACCACCAATCTGAGTCAATAATTGACTTGGTGGTAACACGTTACCTCAAAATGTAATGACTCATTGTGGGTATCAATACCTCTTCTGTTTAAATTCTCTCTGCCTATCTGACTCCTTAATAAGAGATGAGAACATGATCCATGGGAGTTTTAAAATTGGAAGCCAAAAGGTACAATATATATGCTCTAAGAATTTATCTTATCATATGTGAAAAAGCGGGGGTATAACAACCACACTCAATAATTCATTCGACAATCTGTATGGACTAAACTCCAATATAATTCCGAGAGCACCAACTTAAAAGTGAGACTCAATTAAGAAATATATCAAAGAGATTTATCTCTTACTCAATACAATCAGCAAATCGAACAGATAGAAATCCGTGAGCCTGATTGATATGAGAAATAACTTGGACGGTACCAAAGACCAATGCCCAAGTATTAATCAAGTTATATCCAACAAACAAGGTCGGATTGATCAACTGTGATTGAACTACGCACAACCTGTGATATTTCAATTATATAAACAAATATAATGCGGAAAAGAAATAACACATACACCAAAAATTTTGTTAACGAGGAAACCGCAAATGCAGAAAAACCCCGGGACCTAGTCCAGCTTTGAACACCACACTGTATTAAGCCGCTACAGACTCTAGCCTACTACAAGTTAACTTCGGACTGGAATGTAGTTGATCCCTTACCAAGTCTCACATTGATTAAGGTACAGTCGCGTTCCTTACGCCTCTAGAACCACGCCGGATTCTGCGCACTTGATTCTCTTAGCTGATCTCAACCACAACTAAGAGTTGCTACGACCCAAAGTCGAAGACTTATAAACAAATATGTCTCCCACGGATATGTATATCCTTTCTTCTTTTTATTCCGTCTTTTGATACAAAGATCAAGGTGAATAGGAACCAACTAATAATCCGGTCTTATACTCCTAAAGAGCAGCCTAGAAATATTAATCACCTCACAATAACCTAACTGATTAACAGAAGAAGTTATTGCGAAATCACAAGAGTCTGAGATGAAGAACTATTGTGATTACTTATTATATCTTACCTATCGGAGATAAATCTCTAGTAAATCTTAGAGAAGATAAAACTCAATACGATAGAACAAGTAAGATCAGAATATACAACAATAGAGAAAATAGTTGGATCTGGCTTCACGAATCCCAAATGAAGTCTTCAAGTCGTTAACCTAAAATTTGGTTTTGGAAAACCTAGATTAAAGAAGAATCGACTCTAGTTTGCAACTAGGACACACAGAAATTTCGGGATTAGATTTTCCAGTTGTTAGAGTTCTCCCTTATATAGCCTTTCAAGTCAGGGTTACTTACAATCAAAGCTAAGATAGCTTAATAACAAAGCATTCAATATTCACCGTTAGATGAACTCCTGTTTTAAGATTCAAGCTAAGTCTGCTTAGAAATTAAGCAATTAATCTCCACCATTAGATGGTCTTAGCTTGTTACACACAAATCAAATATATTTATATTTAGATATGAGTAACCGTACCTAAACGTGCATATTGGGTTGGCTCAATAACAGTTAACCGAAGTTAGCCATATGAACACTTTTGACTTAACCACATTCATCTAACACTTCTAGATCAAATATGATGATCAATCAATCATGATAGATAATCAAATAAATTTAATTGTGTTTCAAATAGAGTTGTTCAATTGTTCACTATCTCATAGAAATATTCATGAACAAATTGAAACGAAATCGGTTTGATTCGTGATTGTACAAAGTACTTATACAAGAATCAATTCATGAACATTAAGCCACAGTTTGCAAAGTTAATTTGCATTCCTTAAATCATAAATATTTTAGTTCATGAGTGAGAATCATACATTATCGATTTTAGAACTTAACCACTGTGTTCGCAACTGGGTACGCGATCAGCAGCTCCGGACCTTGGCCTAGTCAAGCCGTTCGCAAACCCGGTTCGCAAACAACCGTTCCGGACCCAACTCGGGTAAACCCATTCGCATACTAGGTACGCAAACAAGAGTTCCGGACCTGAATCATCACAATACAGTTTGCATACTGGATATGCATACCGTGTTGTATCCAGACATGGGTAATCGTTCTAAACTCTTATTTCAATTATTGAAACATCCTTAGAAGACGGTAATCTTACACATACCATTAGCTTCGAGTTATTTTCAAGTGATCGAATGATCAATACGAAACTTCCCGAGCTAACATCAAATGACTGTCTCACACAAATCATATAAGATGTTCAAGGTAATTTTCACATGATCATCTTTTGACTTAATATTTAGTTTCCAATAAATAAATTGTTTCCAACTAAACTCGTCAAGAATATGATGAACATAGATAAAGCAGAAAGCTTCCAACACATATTTCGAGAAATAGATAAGCGAGATAAACTCGGCTTGAAATATCAAATGTGTATAATGTAAAAGTATATATAGCTATACGACTTAGTCTCATTATAAGATAAAATAGAATAGACTTCTGAGTGATAGATAAGTTTTAGTCTCCACATACCTTTTGTTGATGAAGTTTCTCCAAGCTCCTCGGTAGATCTTCTTCTTCAATTGGTGAACGTCGTGAAGTCTAAAGCTCAACTACACATTCTATCTTAATCCGAGACATAGCTATAAGTAGAGTAGAAATATGGTATATAGTTTTGATCAACTAAACTTGACAAACAAGCTTGAGATAGCAACGCTTGCGAGTTCGACCAAGCAGTGCTCTAACAATCTCCCCCTTTGTCAATTTTAGTGACAAAACTATCAATACATATGGATTAAAAAATAATTAAACTTTGTAGATTCTCATCCATCATGCTTGATTTCCTTGGATCTTCAACTTTCCTTGAATTCTTCGTTACTCCAAGTACTCCAGCGATTCTGAACGTGTTCAACTTAGCATCATTGTTGTTTAAGATCCGCAACCATAACAATAACAAAAGAAATGTTCTCAATCATTGTTATACAATCTCATAGTATTATTATATAGAATCAAAGTTCAATTGCATCACAACTTTGAAATAATACTATGGTGATATATATCACCCTCACCCCCTTAGTCAATACTTCCATCTTACAATGAAAACCACTCCCCCATACATACTGATCCGTAAACCATATGTATGTAGTGTGAACTACAAAATAATTCCCCCCCCCCCCGTTT